>CABFOW010004076.1:48572-62179 GCA_902141385.1 Timema californicum | reverse complement strand
AGAAACATTATATGGAAAATCACACTGGACTCAAGTCAAGTCAAGTAAAGTCCAGTCCGGTGGCTGTGGCGCCGCAGCTTATTTGCCTTGAAAAAGTAATTGGTGCCCGCCGCACAACCGTTATTTTTGAATGTGCTCTAAGGTACAAAAAAGGTTGGGGACCTCTGGGCTAAGGGGTTGGGGGAATAGCATACCATAGGTACAGTCCTAGCAATGGTTGCCTTGGCAAACACTGCACGACACGGGTTTAGTTTTAGAGGTAAGTCAGCAGATTATATTCTTTATAAGATTGTGTTCATTATACAAGTATTACAGTGTTTATGAAAAGCGAAAAAAAAACCGAAATCGTCTTCTTACACGAAATTCTCCTATAAAACAAAATAACACCCCTTTTACAACAACAACAAAACTAAATTAAAAAGAAATTAAGCAAAATTTTTGACCATGCTGTAATTTGATTAGTATTTTGTTGTAGTGAAGGATAACTTAAGGCTACAAAATTGTGAAATATGCAAACAAACTTGATAAAGAATTTTAAAGCAAATATATATGGTTTCAATAATAAATTTTAATTTTGTATACATTTTCTCAATATGTAAATAATCCTTAAACACCTCAGATAACATGTAATTTTGAATAAACACCGAAAATTGAGATTTAAAAACTGAAATTTAACTAAAAATAATACCATTTTTACGGGGCTCTAGGCATAAGACACTGACAAAAAAATTAAATGCAGCCCTAAATGGGAAGATTATGTACTTTTCTGGCGGGGGGAAAGGAAGGGGGCGGGGGCTGACCTTAATTCCGAAATGTGATTTACTGATTTAAGATTTAACTGAAAGGCTAGTGACAATTATTTTTTTAACACCAAGTTTTATTACATATTCAGGTTTTACGCATATGTAGGCCTACTATTTATAATGCGTTAGGGATTTTAAAAAAGGTTGAGTTTAGAGGAAGTGTACCCAAATATTTCGTGGTAGGAAAGTGGAAAACAATTATTTGGAAAAAGAACCTTTCACTACACCCGACCGGGATTCAAACCTCGATATACCTGTCGTGAGCAAGTCTAGTATCAACACTTTAGTGACGCCTTAGACCATCCAGCCATAAAAGCAGGTTTTTGATAAATTAAAATAGTGTAGTAGTTAAAATTATTTTTGAATACTCCTTAGATGAAATATCAAACAGTGAATGGAAATTAAGATGCAAATTATGATATTCGACATTTCAAATTCATAAAATAACCAACAAAGGAGAGAAAAACCAGGAGAAAATGAAAAACATATTATCGTTACAAAGTATGTATATAAAAAAAAGTTGTTGACTAACCTTCACAAACTTTACAAAAAAAATTAAGTTTTCGTATTCCGCGGTTCTTGTTAGAAAATTGTTATAAATGAGCGTATGAAGCGGTAGAAGAGCGAAGCAAGCGAAACGCGATCATTATACGGTATAAAACATAACTATCAAACCCGGCTTGAAACAATCTTTGAAGCAAAACGAACGAGGGATAAAAAAAAAGAGTAAGTTCTCTTTTTTCGAGTCCTTACCATTCTTTTATCATCTTTATTTCTGTTTCGTCCTTATATTCTTGGGTGTGAAGGTGAGATAATTACTTTTACACTGTGGAATATAGTGTCCTCCTTTAAAAAAATATCTTACGTCGTTTACTCTTTTTTAAATATATAGAACACAAAATAAATATTTTAATAGGGTAAATGCATAACGTATAGTTTTATTTTTTCTAAATGGATTGATTACATTTTGTGTATGTTTAATTTAATTTTTAAATACGAGTTACTAAAGATTTAATCCAAGGGCTTAAGACGAGTAGGGTAGATTAAGAAGAATTGCACCCACATTATTGTGGAGTTAGGGTGAATAAAACTACATTAAAAATGTGGGAAAACTACCTCCAATGTACCCGACCAAGATTCGAACGTCGCCATCTCCTCGTCGAAGTCGACCAAGAACAATGAGAGCCTAACGCTTTACTTATAGTAAGGCCTAATAGGCTAAGGATGAGAAAAGTAGGGCGTAAAAAATAAATACAAATATCTGTAAGCCGCATGCTTGCGTGAAAAATCAAAGAGGTAATTTATTTCAATACAGTTCAAACACTTATTTTCAATTCGTATCCAATGAACCATATTTTTAGCTTGAATATATATTTTAACATAAAATAGCTCATGTTTTTGTGGTATAAGTAAGCAATTTGGACCGTAAAATACAAAGAGACATATATATATAACAACGAAGGCTAATTATTCTTGAATGTGGCGAGTTGTTGAACCAAATCCAACGTTGGTTTTTCTTCTCTCTAAAACAAACTTGCTTTGAAAGCGTTCACCTCTATTTATTTTTTTATATATATATATATATATATATAAAAAGGAGAAGATGAAATCCATTGAGATGTAACATGAAGGCTCTTTTTACCTCTTCAATCCCCTCCAGAATGCGTCCATATTCTATTACTTTTATTGTAGTTTTACTGCGGAAGCGCTTGACCATAAGCTACCCATCTCCCCCTCTTTTCTTTTTTTTAAAGGAAGGATTTGAGTGTGGTAATTACGGAAGACCTTTTATTTGAATTTAAATATTATTTGGAGAAAATCCTTTGTGAGTACAATGTTTCAATAAGGGCCTCTAAAGAAACTTATTTATATGCAGTATGACATTACCAGAGACTTCTATTGAAATAATCTTATAGTGGACGAGCTATCGTGATCAACACATTTCATTTCTAATCAACTGGTCTGTTTCTGACGTGTGCACTTTTATCGGCTTTGACTATATTTTACAGTAAGTTTTCGACTGCTGATAATTCATTACGGTAGATTTCCACGCAGGTTAAAAAAACGTGTGAATCAAATGGGACCTAATTTATTTTTTTAACATCGTGTACTACCTTCTCAGTGTATACACTTGTGTATTAATTAAACTAGGAATGAGGAAGTTTAAATTTTAAAGGAAATGTACTCGTATTTGCGTGGAAAATGGAAAAAAACCTTTAAGAAAAATCACCGTCAGTCCGCCCAGCCAGAAGCAGGTGATGTGTTTTTGATACAACAGCTTGCTATAGGGGAAAGGTGGGTAGCCCCGGACAGTCAGTGGTCCACATACAAGTACTTGCAGCAAGGTGACAGCACTATCCAAGCTAGTATCCTCTTATCTTTGTCCAAGACTCTGGACGCGGTCAGTTGAGTGAAATTAGCCGTGTTATTTGGTTATAAACAGTGAATTTTCTCTTTCAAAAAGCTCTTTTGTTTAACTTGAGTAATATTCAATTACCGAATTCTTTCAAACGGGTGAGTAGAGTAACCATAAATTAATATATTGAATGATATGTTTTTTCAGCGATTATAAGGTTTAAACTCATATTTACTTACTCTTTATGTTTCAAATAATGTTTACATTAGTGAAAGCGTTGAGGGTAGCCGCGGACAGTTGAAAAGTGGGTAGCCGCGGACAAAACGAAGAAATAAAAATGTCAATATAATTTAGGTTTATGTTATTTGTTGTAGAACAAAAGAGTAGCCTATTATGCCTAAATTCAAGGGAAGGTTATCCGAGAGAGGTTCATGGGACTAGAATGGCTTGAAACAAGCTCTAGACAATGTTTTAAGTGAAACATTGAGTGTTAGAAGGGCATCAGTCAGGTATAGTGTCCCAAAAAGTACGCTTCAGGATCGTGTTACGCTAATAAAGCTAGGAAATGAATGCAGCTTACAACCAAAACTTGGACGTTTTGAGCAAACATTTTAACAAAGCTTTGAATGCCAGTCGGCTGAACATGTAGTAGATATGGACAATAGATTAATGGGGCTATCTAGGAAAGAATTCTTAGAGCTATCGTATGATTTGGCAGAGNTTTTAACAAAGCTTTGAATGCCAGTCGGCTGAACATGTAGTAGATATGGACAATAGATTAATGGGGCTATCTAGGAAAGAATTCTTAGAGCTATCGTATGATTTGGCAGAGATTTAATAAAGGTAAAAAACAAAAAATGCTGGCAAAGACTTCTACAATTCATTCATGAAGCGACATCTCAACCTTTCTTTGAGTTGGCCTGAATCAACTAGCCTTATGAGGTGTGTGGGTTTAAACAAAACTCAAGTGGATTTGTTTTTTTGAAAGACTAAATTTGCTATTGGAAAAATATTCATTCCCTATGCAGATGAAACTGGGGTTTCATGTGTACATAAAAATCCAAAAGTAATTTCTATAAAGTTTACCTCTGGTGAAAGGGGAAGAGATATTACAATGATGGGGTGTATGAGCCTTACAGGGCATTTTGTTCTCACTATATTTATTTTTCCAAGACAAAAGATGAATGACAGACTAATGATGGGTGCAACTGACGATTTTGTTTCTGTTGCTCAACCAAAAGGATGGATGAATGGATAAACATTTCTAATCTGGTTGCAGCATTTTGTCAAACATGTTCATCCCACACCACAAAATTGCTGTGCTTTTGATTTTAAATGGACATTCAAGCCATAAAGAACTTGCCTTGCTTAATTATGCTCGGCAAAATAACATCCATATGCTTGGCATTCCTCCCCACACAACTCACAAGCTACAGCCATTGGATAGGTCTTTCATGAAGCCAGGCAAGAATGCTTTTACAGAATCATGTGCTACATGGATGAGGAAAAATCCTTGAATTCTAATAACAGAATATGACATTGCAGGATTGATTTCTAATGCGTACACTAGATAATGTCGTCTTTACATTGCAAGAAATGGGTTTATTAGCAACGTATTCATTCACCCATTAAACTCCAATATTTCTCTGACCTAGATTTTCTTCTTTCATAGCTAACCGAAATTCCAGATAAAGTGCCAGACATACAGCCAATAAATCCTAATTCTGATGGTACCAAAGAAACATGAAGTTCCACCTCCGTTAGTGCTACACACATAAATACCCTGCACTTCCCGTCAACAAAAATAAAGCTCTACCAATCCAAAGCTACATTAAAAGTGCTTCAGATATATTGAAAAAATTGTCACCCCTAACAGATGCAAGCGAAAAAAAAGGAAGGCCCAAAAAATTGAAATTTTAACCTCTAGCTCCTACAAGAACATTGTAGAAGAGAAATCCAAACTAAAGACCGTTTCAAAGGGGAAGTCCTTAGGTTGTACGAAATCTTTGGAGCTTTGCAAATTAGTTTTCGAGAATAATAAACTAGATCAACCAACAACTTCAGCTGCATGTGTAGCTAACGACGAAGACAAGACGGAATGTATAATATGGACGTGCTGATGCTAACCCAGACGATACATATTATGATTCTGACCTCTGTGTTATTTTTAAAAAAAACTCAAAAATAAATCAACTGAAAATGCCCGCAGTAACCCGTCCTTGTAAGCATACTAACACAAAACTTAAATGAGTATTTTATTATTTTAAGTAAACATTAAATGTGTTAATTGTTTCTAAGAGTTTTCGTTTAGTTCTAAGATTTATCAAAAAACCTAAAAAAATATTTTATTCACTAATTCACTAACGTTACACTTTATATATTGATTTTTCCTTAAGTGTATTGGGGGCTATGCATCCACCTTACCCCTATAACAACACCCAATTTGCGCTTAAGGTAGGAACAAAATGGCGATGAGCCCTATCACGTGTGCGCCAGCTTAAAAGAGACGCCATCTGTTATATTTAAAGTGGCGCTCCATAGATGGCGTTGCTAGTCGTAAGTCGGTGAAGTATCGCAACCACGTAGCCCGAGCCCGTGTATGTCAAGACCTCTTTGGCTGCTGTTACGTGAAGGTCAACAAATCTCTTCAACCACTAAGAGTGCCTGATGATGGTGTAAATGCACCGAGACTAGTTGGATTCGAGGGAGCTGTAAGTGAAACCAGCTGCCGTTCCAAAGGAGAAATGGCATCCATCATCTTTCAAATAAGAAATAAACATAATTTAACGAACATTTCATGGCCATACCCCAAGACCACTTTATGAACAGCTACAAACACCAACTAATGAACTGAACTGGTATTTTATTTTTACAGCCTCATTTCATTGGTTTAATCTCATCAGGTGTGTGAATTCGTATCACGAGGATAAGGCAAGTGACTTACAGAAAATCTTCCTTTGCAATCCCATCAGGCAAGACGCTTCTGCCTCGCGGGTCCGGAACAAGGTAGCTGCCCTACGGGGAACACTTATAAATTTTTTAAATATAATTTAATTCCAAATCTTCTAAGCGGATTTCTTTTATCTTATTATTAATATTGTGTAACAGATGACTAATTAAGAGAACCGTTGTCTTATATCAACATAAAGTTTTAAATTGATAGTTCACAGATTAACATAATCTCATATAATATTAGTCTGTTTTGTTTACTTTTAAAGGCATATTTCTCGAATATATTTATTTAAAATGTATCTATCTATTATGATGCATCAAGTCATTGTCTTAAATTTGATAATGATCATTGACTAGGTGATGTGGGTTGAAATGGAACAAAAACCTTATTCGTTTATCATTTCTTACTATAGTTTTAAATTTATATTCTCTGCACCAAATTTTAACACGTTTACAAAAGGTTTTGGCTGTGTTAAACCAGAGTAGATTTGACCTACACCTGCCCCCACTAGTAGGACTCACGAGGTAAAACTCATTTATGTCCAAATGTAGGCGCGTCCTAAAGTTGTGTTATGATTTAATCAAACCAATGATTTCTTTCACATTTCATTTCTCCAACTTTTTTTCTTTTGAACTGATTGATTACAAGTTTATAAACAATTTGATCAAATTAAGCCTAAAATAATACCTTCAACTCCTAATAGTTTAGTTACAAAATAGACCATTAATAATCCAATTGGTATAACCACATTAAACTACACTGGTGAGGTAGGAACAAGAACGGTGCAATATAGAGGATTTGTACCTATATTTGCGTAAAGTGAGGGTAGTAAACCAATGAGGAAATAACGCCCTCAATACACCCTATCATAATTTGATCGATACTTGACATCCCCGTCACCAGCAGTCTTAGAACATTGCGAGACAGGCTCCTTAAACAGTGCTACCATTGATGCTGGAACTAACTTAGGCCTACTTATTTTATTTACTCTATTGCATTAGGAACTCCAAAGTTCATTGCCGCGCCTACAAAAGTACACCACCTATTTATTGAGCTAATTATATCCGTTCCACCTCATTACACCCTATCTTGAGCTTGTTCTACCCAGTCCACCTCATTAAACCCTATCTTGAGCTTGCTCTAAGCAGTCCACCACACTACACCCTATCCCTATCTTGAGCTATTTAAACTCATGTTTCTACTGGAGAAATATTTAATTTATTTTGGCCAACACAATGGCCTTTTCTCCCGTCCCCCACACTCCCACCAGAAGAGAATAATGCGCACTAGTCCAGAAGTTTCAAGGAAAATATAGCTCAGCTCGTTACTAAAAACACGATAATAATTTGTTACTCATGTGAAACATTCTTCAGAAATTCACTTTAAAGAAAATTGTCAGCGCCATTCCGATTAAAATTTTCAACACCGTGTTCGGAATTTATGCATTGAAAAATTAATCATGTGAATATAAAGAATGGACGAAATCAAATTCTTCCTCTACTAACTCATGTACTCCAACATCCTCATTACATGATCATACCATCTCTCATACCATCTCGGTCTTGCTTCCTCTACTATCTCATGTACTCTCTGTACTACCACTCTTTCCTGGACAACATAATTCCCAATACTGTTTCTGTTCGTAACAAATTGTTGAATGCATGTGTGAGTATGTGCGTGCGTACACACACATCTATTGAACAACAGACCACAACTTCCAATCGGAGACGTAGATCCTCCCAAAAGAACAGTTTCATGCTCCACTGGTTTCGTTCCTTGTATATACGCTTGCACCCAAGTGTAGATTTTTTTTCATCCTCATTTTGGTCCAATCATTCTTTTAAACCAGTCGTTCTCTTTGCCAACTCAAGCCTAAAAGTTAAATCAGTCATTCGATTGACATCAAAAAAAGGTTGTATTCGAAAAGACAAGGAAAGATCAAACAAATTCACGGAAATGTAAAACCAACCAATCGTCGACTACTTTTAATATGTCCTATAATTACTTTTGACTATTTTCAATAACTTTTTATAGTTACTTCGACTGTTATCAATAACGCTCCAAAATTACGTTTACTACTTTCGATATTTTTCTATTGTTGCTTTAATTATTTTCACTAACTTGATTAATTTTCTATAGTAAATTCGTCAATTTCGAATAACTGTAACATAATGAGGACCATTTTCAATAACTTTCTTTAACTACTTCGTATAATGTCAATAGCGTCTTCAAATATTAACTTTCCATAATTACGACACTATTTTCCATGTAGTTAAACTATTTTCCATTACTTTCCATTATTATTTTAACTATTTTACATTATTTAATTGTGTAGATTCGTGTGAGGTCGTCCTTATAGCAAAATTGTATTTTTTTTGTTTTATGTTTACCGCGTTTTTCATTTATTTTAGTATTTTTGCATCGACTGATTATATAAGCACACGACTTATAAACTAACTTAAATCTAGAACAGACAACATCCAGATACCCACCTTCTCCCCCACCCCCGTCTTTAATTCACCACTGAGGAAGGAGGAACCCACATTTCACCAATCATAAATGTTCTGCCATACCAGGAATCAAACCCGGAACCCTTAGCTCAGTAGAGAGACACACTACCGACAGAATTAAGGCGGCAAACAACACAATCATCCACACACTTAAAACCAGGGTGGTGGGAATAAGGAAGGTAAAATTAAGAGAAAAGGTCAATATATTGTTTTCGTGACGAGATTTAGGAAAAAAGACACCCTAAGTAAACCCGGCCAGGATTCGAACCCCGACTTAATCATAACTTAAATTATTAATCTTGTATTGGTGTAACGCTGTATGTAATGTGTTATTGTTTTTATAAGTGCCTAAAGCAAATGGGGATATATATTACTATTATTATTACTATGATTTGTTCTGTCTTACGACAGGTCCATTCCTTTTGTCAGTGAACTTAGACCACCCAGACGCCCTGTCCTCTACGTCCTCCTTCAACTCCCAGAAAGTTCTTCTTTCCTTCAAGTCACATATATAGTGTGCATTAAATAAATAACCATTCAAGGTCTGGTTATTGACCGAGCGTAATGAGGTCCTGTTTTAAAAAGACAATTTAGCATTTATTCTGTCTGTATGGATGTTTGTTTCTTGATTACTGTCAAATACGTTGACCAATTTTAACAAAATTCTTTGAACATAGGCCTAACAATGAATGGACATGGTTTTTCGTTTAATATCCCATCTCAAGTGATTTGAATTAAAAAATTTAAACAAATCGATTGCGTAAGGACTTTTTTTTTTAAAATTTCGACATATATTACGAGATTGAAATATTTTAAACCACGTGAGCGATTATTTTTCTATTAATATAATGTACTATTGAATATAAAGATAATAGACCTATAACTATTATTTTATGTATAAGTTGATCACCAAGGAAAAATATCACCTTGAAATCAAAAGAGAAATTTAAAGAGAGAGTAAAATATGGAGGGAGCGATATGTACTGTTTAAGGAACTACTACTAGTATATACACTTCAGTTAATAAAATAATAGGTTATGTTCTGTATCCACGTATCGCGTAAAAGGTCACAAATGTTACAGAGACCGCGCGGGATTGAAATGTGTTGTTTTGAAGGCTAATCCATTTGTTTATGATACCCTTCTATTTGTTTATAATACCCTAACTCGGGCAAGGCATTGATTTAATTATGTTCTAATCTGTAGACACAATATACAGTCATCGTGAACATTACTTTTAATCACAAGCACACGCAAAAGTCATATATATGTATATATATATATATATATATTTATTGTCAAATATGTCATAAATAATAAATGCACTCACACATTATTTATATCGTATTGTGTCTGAAAATAAAGACCATAATATAACATATTTATATTTTCCATTTCTCCCATTCAACGGACAATTTATAGCACGGCTAACAATTCCGCTAATGGATTCACTTAAAAGTGTACAATATTACCAACTAAACCACCATTATTTATTTTCCACCCCCGTCCGCTTACTCTTTACCCCTTTTGATTAAACACAAGCGCACGTGACCGAATCCCAGTCACGTGACACTCGTGCGCATGGCCGTTAATGGCCGCTGAGCATGTTCTGATTGGTTGCGTCTCCAGTGACGTCAGTTTTCTTGTTCCGGCAGATGGAGCTGACAGCAGTAGCCACGAGTGTGTTTCAATATAATCCCTTATTAAATATTTACTGTCCCAAATGAGATTTTTTTTTTCATTCTCATATAATAAATTAATGTTAAGATTATGCTTGGTATCGATCCCGGTAGCTCAGAAGGCAGATACGCTACTGGCTGAGCTAAGGTGTTGGACTTATTGTAATATATCAAAAGTGACGACTGTAGATCACATGACTTGCCAACTGAAAATGTGAAAATCATTTTAGTAATTCGAATAACTGCTTTAAAAAGAATCGAACTCTATTACGCTATTTTGGTTGCACTTACGATTTCATTATTTTGAACCCCTTCCTCTTGAACATTCTAACTCAATTAGTACAGGAAAACTGCATACAATTAGTAAAGAATCAATCAAAATTACTGTGCACACATTTTTTTAAAGGCGATTATGTTATGGTGGGCGTGTTAAGACAAGAAAAGGTAAGTTTTTTAGCAAATTTTTTTTTTCCAAATAGTAAATTTGGAGTATAAACATATGGATTAATCTTCTTCACATGTTGATATCAACAGTGGTTGAATATATGTCGAGGGTGTCCTGGAATTCAATGACCCCTTTTTCTCTTCATTTAAAAAGTTTCTAATCTAATGTTTCTATGCCCATGACAAGACATTCAACAACTGTTAACATCACCGTGGGAATAACATTAAACTCTTCTAATGGAGTGATATTTGTTAAATTTTGACTAAAAAAATAGTTTTGATATAAAAACAGTAAAAATACTGATGTACTTTTTTCACTCAAGGGTGTTCATCACGACGCGACACAGACTATTCCTTACTATCATCATCATCATTATCATGATCATCGTTGTGGCCAGCATCCTGTGGTTGTGTGCGATAGATCGGAACAGAAACCACATCGCACACCACCACACTCCCTTGGGCTCCCCCCCCCCCTTTCTAGGCTCGAGGGATTAGAGGGTTTTTTTTCCCGAACGGGCAGAGGACCCTCAAAATCTCTCTCTCTCTTTTTTTACCATGTTACAAGCTTTCTTCACGGTTCGTTTCGTTGAGAAAACATTATATGTTTTACACTTCTTTTTTTTCGAAAAGCGTTTTTGACACATGTAAACTTTTTTTATTCTTTTTTTGAATGGCTAAATGTTCCATTCTATGTTAACAATACTACAAAATACTATTGTGAAATTGATGATCTCTGGTGGCAATAGAAGGAGCCCTTTAATTTATATTTTATTCGAAAAAAATTGTAAAGTGCACTTTTTAAGCATGCAGACAGAGCATATAATCTAACAACTTACATTACTGTGAAAGGGGAGAAGCCCCTAATTCAAACGATACCTACATCGGATATCAGGGTTAGAATTCAAGTCGGGTGTCTTTTACCTAAAGGGTTTACCCCTCTCCCTCCACGCAAGTACGGTTATATTTCTTCTAAAGGTATAACTTCTTCATCCTTATCCTATTTGCGTGGTTATTAATGTACGCGTATATCATAAAGGTATAGTCTGATAAAATGTTTAGTTTAGCAAATTTTAATAAATCGCACAAATACAAAATGGCGTCTGGTACTCCCACCCTCTCATTTAAAATCAAGACGCCTTAGAACAGTGGTTCCCAACCTTTTTTCAGCTGACGCCCCTCTTAGTAATACTCAAATTCCCAACATACAAAATATAGGGTATTTATAAAAAAATCTAGTCACTTTTTAATTTTATACAATAATAATGTTAACACTGATACAGTAGCCCCGTGGCTTCTTTGGTGTTGACAGACAGCTCACAGCTGACAGCTAAAAGCTTTTAAAAGTTACCAGATCTAATTATGTAGCCCTACGCCGAACCATATTATCTGCAAAAACATGTGTTTAGCAGCTGTCGCTTCTGACGGTCAAAATTTAGGTATGTACCTAAATGTTGACTGTCAGAAATCAGCTGTGAGCTGTCAGACAGCACCAAAGAAGCGGTGGAGCTCCTGTAAGTTGGTTGTAGAAAAAAATTAGTGAAAATTATTGAAATGGTTGGCACGGGTTTTTTTTCTCATCATTTCTTGAATATTGAGTTTTATTTTTGATGGTACACACGGCAAACCACTTTCCACTTCAAGTTTTATAAGAGTCGTAGTTGAGATAATGCACGTGGCCGCTATGGTAACTTAAGGTAGAGGTTTCCAAACTGTACCCCACGGAGCCCTTGGACTAGTTAGTGGGATTGATTTTTTTAAATTTGAATAAAAGGACATTCGCCAAAGGCGCAGTCAAAACTTGTGGGATTATCCGTTTGTTTTATACTTTTCTACTGGCAGTGGCGGCTCATGTATAGGCACTGCGGAACTGCAGCACCCCTTATTTCCACTGGATATTATCAATAACATTTAATATAACGAGTAATTTTTTTTTAGTACAATATATATTACTTAAGTTTAATGTCAGTATTTCGGTAGCCATCTCCCAGTTTATGAACAAGATACAAAAATCTTTGTATGGAACTGTGCGCTTCAGTGCCAACGACGTGGTGTTTGACTGTTGTGCGCATGCGCACATAGGAGGGGGGTGGAGAGGGCGGCGGGATTGCCAGGTAGAGAAAGCACTGTTGCTCCCGCAGTGCCGGCTCTGGCGTGATGGTGGAAGGAAGTTTTTTTTTACTCAGCGTGTGTTGTGCTTAAAAACCGGATACCATATTCTTGAATGTGATAAAGTGTGGAAGAATGTAGAATTAGATTATTATTCTGCTTCCAGCTATTCTATTTGATTCATTTTTTTCGGTTCTTGTATTTAACAGAAAGACTAAATGCGCTTGCAGTACTTTCAATGGAGAAAACTTTCTTCAATTGTCATCCAGAGTTCAAGGAGAAAATTATTAAACTTTTTGCGCAAATTAAAACAAGAAGAATGGATTTTATTTTTAAATGAATAGATCAAGCTTGAACTGTACTAATTCAAGTTAAAGTAAGTAAAAAAGTTTGGTTTTTATTGCTAAGATTTTATCAAGTTCCCGAATAATCTTTTTTTATACATGGTTTTTTCCTTTTACACAATTTTAAAACAAAGTCTAGAAATTTTTTGAAGCAGCACCCCCACTAATTTTAGCTATGAGCCGCCACTGTCTACTGGTAAAAGTTTATTATTATTAGCACCGCGTCTTACTACCCGTTCGGGTTATACGCACTTACGCTAATGTGTAATGGTAGGGTGATTGTGAGATGAAATGAAGGACCTACAATTTAACGTGGAATCCGAACCACGGTGGAGGCCTGGCATTCCCCACATTCACAAGATGTCTTGTCAGAGGTGAAGGAAGGGTTTGGTAATCAGATAAATCTGTGC
>CABFOW010004076.1:29174-46224 GCA_902141385.1 Timema californicum | reverse complement strand
GGGGGGGGGGGGGGGGGGGGGGGGGGGGGGGGGGGGGAAGGTGAGGTCTATGAATGGTTGTAAAATCACTCCGAAAGATCGCTATCGCATGAACTTGCGCTAGGGAATCTATCAATAAACCGTTATGTAGTAGCTAATTTAAAACGATTACACTGTCGGAGCTAATGGAAAAGAGGGGAGAAATGTAAAGACAATAATACTAATTTAATATTTCTGTTTTATAGTGACGCTACAGTCCAATTTTTGTAGGAAGAGCCTTACTTTGAAAGATATAAGATTTAATTTCGCATAGGAATACGTCAAGGCATGTGATAGTCATTACTTTTGATAGACATTATCAATAGCCATAAGATAAATATTTTATTATTAAAATTTTATCATGATGTTGACCGAAAAAAATGTGCCTACGTCTGGGGTCATATGGTCTAACGCGTCTCTCTCGCATTACATTGGGCTGCTAATGACGGGGAGATCGGGGTTCGAATCTAAGTCGGTTGTACCAAGCAAGGGTGGATTTTTTTTTTCTAAAAAGTTTTCCTCCCTCCCTCCAGGCAGATTTGTATACAATTACTCTAATTTCTACCTTCGTCTTTCTGAGCCAATTAACGTGATTAATACAGCCTAAACGATTAATGAGAAGCTGTGGTGGTGAAAAAAAAACATTTTAGGGTTTTCTGTTTTATTTGGTAATAGGTTAAAACTTAGTGGCTATCAAACATGAAAAATAAATAACCTGAAGTCTTGGTTTCAAGTGTCATAATTTCACAAGCCACGTCTTACCACCCGTAATTAGCCGCATTTTTATACATTGCCGGAATGAGGATAGAAAAGGTAGTAGTTAGAGGAAATGTGCCCGAATTTGTGTGGAAATCGTTAAGAAGAAAAACCTCGGTACACCAGATTAGGGGTGATGAAGGTAGAATCTTGAAGAAGTGTACCCACATTTGCGTGGAATAAGAGTGGGAAAACTCGCCTCGGTGGGGTAGTTAGCTAACGCGCTAGTCGTGTTGAGCTCGACTGCCGAGGACGGGGAGATCAAAGTTCGAATCTCGATCGGGTGAACTGGGGAGGCGGGGGGTGTTTCCTAAATGGTTTTCCACTCTCCCTCCACGCAAATGCGGGTTCACTTCCTCAAAATTCAACTTTCCCAATTCCTAATCTATTAGCGTAATTAGTATTTAAAGCGTATAACCCGAACGGGTAGTAAGACGCGGTGCTAAATAAAAATAAAAAAGTGGGAAAAACCATTTTAAAAAAAACCTCTGTGAATACACACGACCCAGGATTCTAAACTCGATCTCCATGTCATTGGTAGTCCGGTTTATCGCGAGAGTGACGCATTAGACCGTAAGACCACACGAGCGGGTCTTAATGACGTGTTTAACTAACAAAGGCACTACCCGCATTGAATGTTGTGTGATTTCAGCCGATATGTGGCGGACCATGTTACTTGGCTTAAGTTTTTTTTAATCCTCACGCAAAATCTGTTTTAATGAAACCTTAGCGTCTTTGAACACGCCCCACCCCCCACCCCCATGCGCACAAAACGCAATAAGCACATTATATTGCATGTTAAATTTGATTTCGTCTAATATTTTTCCCTCTCAACGGGTAGCGAGATTATCCAAGCGCACAATTAAAACATATAAAATGGTAGACATTAAGATTCGCGATAAACCTTAAACTGTAGTGAAAATATGTTCACTACCCGGTGCAGCCAACGCGAGAATTAAATATTTTTAAAAAATATACAAATATTAATCTCGAGTATAGCAATGTATAATTTTATGTATATAGAGTCAAATACAATCTAAATACACACACATATATATATATTTATATTGATAAATTATTATCTATTCTAATGTATAGTTAAAACAACAAAATAACTTATTCTTTAAATTGAAAAATGACACCTAGACACGGGAATCGAACCCGATACCTTTGGCTTAGAGCTCCGGCAAAGCCATAAGTCCCAGGTGGGCACGTAGACTAGACGTCTTTTCTGGATTGTTATTGACAGGAAGGTTGGGGTTCAAATTCTGACCGGGGTGTGATGATAATTTTTATTAATTAAAATAATTTCCTAATTCTCCTTTCACGCAAATGCATGTTCATTACTTTTCAATCCCGCCTTCCTATTGCTTTCTCCGTTAATGCAATTACATGCGGAGAGTGGGGTAGGGTAGTAAGACACGGTGCAAAAAAATACATTAAATTGTTATTAGGGCGATTTGGAAAGCAATTTCGGCAATCTTTAGAACGTTTTAGACGCCTAATAGTTCTGCCACTTTTCTAAAACCTCGGCCACAGGGTCATTTTTTGGGCGTGTTCGAGTTACTCCACGAAAGCTGATTTAATCCCCTTTTCGGCAGAGGGGAGGCGGAAAGAAAAGAGGGGGGGGGGTATTTCCTTCACGACCCTTAAGGAATGGCTTATAAGAATAGTTGATTAATTTCTACATATACTTATGGTTCTTACGCAACCAAACTTAACCTAACCTTTCATACGTTAACGAATTTCGTTCTTATTTAATTTTGCAATTTACTGTCCGAAGATCCCCTCCTTGAGGTGTCGTGGAGGAACTCGACCATTGCTATCGGACTGATTATCTCCGTGGAGGAACTCGACCATTGCTATCGGACTGATTATCTCCGTATATATATATTTATATTGATAAATTATTATCTATTCTAATGTATAGTTAAAACAACAAAATAACTTATTCTTTAAATTGAAAAATGACACCTAGACACGGGAATCGAACCCGATACCTTTGGCTTAGAGCTCCGGCAAAGCCATAAGTCCCAGGTGGGCACGTAGACTAGACGTCTTTTCTGGATTGTTATTGACAGGAAGGTTGGGGTTCAAATTCTGACCGGGGTGTGATGATAATTTTTATTAATTAAAATAATTTCCTAATTCTCCTTTCACGCAAATGCATGTTCATTACTTTTCAATCCCGCCTTCCTATTGCTTTCTCCGTTAATGCAATTACATGCGGAGAGTGGGGTAGGGTAGTAAGACACGGTGCAAAAAAATACATTAAATTGTTATTAGGGCGATTTGGAAAGCAATTTCGGCAATCTTTAGAACGTTTTAGACGCCTAATAGTTCTGCCACTTTTCTAAAACCTCGGCCACAGGGTCATTTTTTGGGCGTGTTCGAGTTACTCCACGAAAGCTGATTTAATCCCCTTTTCGGCAGAGGGGAGGCGGAAAGAAAAGAGGGGGGGGGGTATTTCCTTCACGACCCTTAAGGAATGGCTTATAAGAATAGTTGATTAATTTCTACATATACTTATGGTTCTTACGCAACCAAACTTAACCTAACCTTTCATACGTTAACGAATTTCGTTCTTATTTAATTTTGCAATTTACTGTCCGAAGATCCCCTCCTTGAGGTGTCGTGGAGGAACTCGACCATTGCTATCGGACTGATTATCTCCGTGGAGGAACTCGACCATTGCTATCGGACTGATTATCTCCGTGGAGGAACTCGACCATTGCTATCGGACTAATTATCTCCTTGGAGGAACTCGACCATTGCTATCGAACTGATTATCTCCGTGGAGGAACTCGACCATTGCTATCGGACTAATTATCTCCGTGGAGGAACTCCATCATTGCTATCGGACTGATTATCTCCGTGGAGGAACTCGACAACCTCGCATTTTTTCATCAATGCCTGTGTTATTCATTTCAATAAAGTCTAAAATAAAATGGAACAGTTATTTACAAAATAACTTTTATTCCCAGTAACTTACGTCCTATTACATGTACAAGCTATGCGGGTTTAACTACGCTAATGGGGTAGGGATTAGGAATATGTCATTTAGAGGAAAGTTACCTGAATTTCTAGTGGGGAAAATATTTTTTTTTACACCTCGTCTAACTCACTACCCGTTCGTGTTATAAGCATATGTAATAATTATGCTAACAAGATAATGTGTTAGGAATTAGGACGGTTGAATTTGAGGAAATGTACCCGCACTTTCGTACACCCTATAAGGATTTGAACCCTGATATTGGAAGACCAGTCTAATATGAAGCGGGTAAATTTTGTTTTCAACAGAAAATACCTAACGTACAGCCTGGCGAGATTCGAACTCTGACCTACCCATCACCAGCTAACCAGACAAGACGAACCTGACGTTTAGTCAACGTACCCACCGGTACGGGTACAATTTTGGACCCTCATTCTTTATTTACCACGGAAGCGACATAATGTTTGTACCAAAAAAAGGAAAGGTTAGTAAATTACAGTAAATATGGCCCTTGTAAGATCCGCGTGTAGCTTATTTGTCACGCTCGATTAAATCCACACCGTCTCTGAGTAATAACGTGCTAACACACACACAAAGAACCAAAGAAGAAGAAAAAAACAAGGTAGTGTAAAGACCCGAGAAGCGCAGCGTTGCCAAGTTGTGCGAGGTCATCCACACACCTGCTGTCTGAGAAACATGTAAGATTACCACCCGCGAGTCGCGACTCGAACCCTTCATTTTTGTTAACGTTCAACACCCCCTCGTTTTCAAAACCATCGACGTTTAATATGATTACCCTGTTTGTATCAATCTTAATTGCATGTCTAAAAAAAAGTCCATGAAATCCCTGGCAACACTGGGCTAGACGATGAATTTTCATACTCTAATCGTCTTAAGCTTGGTTCATGATTAAAAATGTTAAAAGAGTAATTAATCGTGCGCACTAAGGGTATCCACTACTAATATTGTTATTGCTAGTTACATTTGTTCCTAAATATTTAAACTCATTAAGGCGATTGGCCCTTTTCATTTGTAGTGGAAACGCAGAGCCATGGGAACAAACGGTTTTCTTAAAGAATTTTATTATTTTGTAATATTTTTTTTTCGGAAACGGTTAGTTCAAGAATAGCAGCATGTTGATTAATCTATACTTTTTTAGTTTTTTTATACAGACTTCCTCTATAATTTTAACAGTGATCAAATATCGATTAAAATTGACATTTTTCAAAATAAAACTACCGGATTCATAACAAAAGTTAAGAAAATGTAACAATTAATAAATATCGATACATATTTTAGAAAGGGTATTGAAAATATTAACATATAAGTTTGACTTGTTCTCGAGAAAACCGATATTTCCAAACGTATGATTTTTGCGCAAGACCTGTCCTGTAGCTAGCGCCATCTACTGTTTCCGTGATCCATCTATTCTTGTTGGCGCGGAAGGATCCTTGGGTCGGTTGAGAAGCCATGTCTATCACCCTCCCACCTACCGTCCCACAAAATAGGTTTTAAACTTGCACTCGGAAGGGACAAGGGCCTTAAACAAATTAATTTACAATAAAGTAAACAGTAACCTCAATGTTGAAATTTCGCACATGGACGTTTGTTTGTTGGCCGGTGATTTCCAAATGAATATGGTTTCTACCGATGCCCGAGTCAAAGATATACGTATGTTTATTTTGAAAAATACTGCCCATTACAGGAAGATCGGAGTTTGAATCCTGGTCGCCCGCCCATCAAGTGTACTGTTTTTTGTCTTGTTTTTCCAAAATGGTTTTCTACTCTCCCTCCACGAATATGAGTACATTTTCTCTAAATATAGCCTTACTCATCCCTGGCCCCCTAGTGTAATTAGTACATATGCATATAACCCGAACAGGCGCTAAATATTTTTTGAATAGCGTTTATTTTTTTATCTATGTAATTTGTTTGATCTAATATACAAATTTCAGATTTATTGATTACAAATGCACCTTTGAAACAGTTATTTAATAGATCTAAAAAAGTCACGTATGATTTTTTTTAAACGCTGTTTTTGTTCGACATCGATGCTACTTTTTTTTTTAGACATGGTCGAACGATCTAAGGGGTCAACCTCACAATATACCGGACTGCCATTGACAGGGAGATCGGAGTTAGAATAAATGTACCGAGTATGGTTTTCCACTCTCCCTCCATGCAACTGAACAAATTCAACCTCACGTAATTAGCATACAATTGTAGTTTAAACGGGTAGTAGAACACAATGCTAAGAGAAAAAAACCACACCGTCAAAAGGGACATCAATATTTTTCAACTCGATGCTGTGAAGCCGGTCTTCACGTAAACAGGTGACGGTCGTGTTTTTTTATATACATAGGGTCAGTCGCTAAGTAGCGTTAGGTTGGTTTCACACCAACGAGTCCAGAGTCGAGTCGAGTCTGACCCACCGATACTCGACAAGTACTTATTGTATTTGATAGCTTGATGGAGGACCAATACCTTTCACACCGGCGAGTCGAGTTACCCCGAGTCCAGCCGAGTCTAACCGAGTCAAGTGTATTATTTCCACGTGCTTTCCAAGGCTAATAGCANGATGGAGGGCCAATACCTTTCACACCGGCGAGTCGAGTTACCCCGAGTCCAGCCGAGTCTAACCGAGTCAAGTGTATTATTTCCACGTGCTTTCCAAGGCTAATAGCACGGACACCGAATACCTCATTGTTCTCGTTCAAGAGAATCGATCCTTCGATTTATAACCCGTCCCATCCCGAACATTGGGATAGAAATACAGTTCCCGCTATTTGGAAACAAATGTGAAAAACTACCAAAAGTGCATCGTTTCGTGTGAGTAGATCCACATTAAGCGACGTCTTTCTAGGCCCCTTCCATACGATTGTATTTATAGAAACCGCCAGGACTGCATCAATCTTGCAAGAGCGCTTTGAACAAACTAGTGGACTCGATGACTCGACCCACTAGTGTGAAAGGCCTTGACTCGAGAGTCAGATTGGACTCGACTCGACTCGAGACTCTGTGTGTAACCAGCCAGTGGTATCGGTGTGTTGTCCGACGCCGCTTTAGCTCAGTCGGTAGCGTGTTTGCTTACTTAGTCAAGGGTCCTGAATTCGATTTCTGGCATGGCCACATTTTTTTTCATTATTGATGAAATGTGAGCTTCCTTTTTCACAGTGATAATTTAAAGACTGGGGGTGTGGGTGGTATGCATGTGTTAGATGGAGGATTTTAAAAGCCGCAGGTTTCTCCCAGGGTACGCGTTGTTCAAGGACGTTCGAGAAATGAAGATTGCGTTACATCTGAGCTTGACGCAATTAAGCAATTTTAGGCAATATCACACTTATATGCCAATAGTGCGTACAACCCGAACGGGTAGTAAGACGCGGTGCTAATAATAATAATAATAATAATAATAATAATAATAATATACCAATACACCAAAAATAAAGAGGGAAGAAAATGAGTTGTTAGCTCTATGGGTTTTCTTGTTTACCTGCTGATGACATTTCCCCTCTTCAACTAACGAGTATACACAATATCTCTACTATTTGTTCCTGGATAGCATTGATTTATACTACCCGTTTCGGCGGCCGCGTGGTAAAACGCGCTACTCTCACAGTAAAATAGACGGCCGATTATTGGGATATCGAGGTTGGAATCTCGGTCGGTTGTATTGTGTCAGACTTCTGTGCTGGAGGTCCTGGGTTCAATCCCCGGTCCCGGCACAGATTTATCTGATTGCCAAACCCTTCCTTCACCTCTGACAAGACGTGTATTAATCACAACTTGTGAATGTGTGGAATGCCAGGCCTCCACCGTGGTTCGGATCCCACGTTAAAGTGTAGGTCCTCCATTTCATCTCACGATCACCCTACCATTACACATTAGCGTAAGTTCGTATAACCCGAACGGGTAGTAAGATGCGGTGATAATAATAATTAACTACAAGAACCTATCTGGGTGTTAATAAGAATGATATAACTTTTTATGGATAGATTGGCATCGACACCAAGTCCCCTAGAATATTTTTTTTTTATGGCACCGTGTTTTACTACCCGTTCGAGTTAAACGCCTAAGTACTAATTACGCTTATGGGTTAGTAATTGGGAAGGTCGAATATAGAGGAAGTGAACCCTCATTTGCACGGAAGGAGAGTGGAAAACCATTTAGGAAAGACCACCTGCCAGTTCACCCGACCGAGATTCGAACCTCGAGATCTCCCTGTCCTCGGCAGTCTAGTTCAACACTAATCTAGCGCGTTAGCTAACTAAGCAACGCCACCGAGGCCCCCCTAGAAGAAATGTCGACCTTTGGTGTCATTGGAACACGGCACTTCGAAACTATACTTGTCGTGGTTTCCTTTAATCTAGTTTCTTATTTCTACCATACAAGACTTCCATTCTTTTGTGCTAATTGGGAAAGTTTTTAATTTCTTAGGTGAACTCAATTGGAAACTTTCCTTTTGAAGTAAATAATATTTTAAAAAATAAAAAATTATGAGCCAAATTTTCCCTCACACCCTTTCCGGCGTATTTGACAATTAGAATACAAACTTTTTTAAAAAAAAAAATATTTTCTTTGAACAAAAATAATAGCAGTTTAAAAAGTTTTAGTAAATAAAACTGAACCTTTAGAACATTATGAACACCAGCAATTAAGACTAAGAAATGAAAAGAAAATAGTTTTTTTTTACTGAGAATAATTTCACCCAAAATAAACCATAAAAGCTATTAAGTTTTCTTCAATCCGAAGCTAAAGGCAGATGGCCCTTCCCCCTCTCCCCCTTTCTTCAAACTTCTCCACCGATATGTCAACCCCCTACTAAGTTTCCTAACACCTGGGTGGAAGAATCAACCCCCCCCCCCTCACCAAAACACCCTTCATCCTCTCCTTCCAGATTGAAAAATGAGTTTGTAGACTGTGAAAACGTGTAATCAAGACTGGGGTCCGGCAGACTCCACAACAAATTACACATTCTTACCTAACAGCATCAGTTCAAAAACTACACAATCACCAACTTGCTATAAGGCTCAATTTGGAGTGTCTTTGCACGCTATAATGGACGTACATGACTCGACAAATAAATCATTGCTATGCTACCCATGCCCCGTCTCTAATCATTTGAACAGGGTTGTTAAACTATACAGGAGAAAAGGGAGGGTAACACTTAAATTTTAAAATATATTTTAAAGGGAACAAAGTTAATTATGCTTGGTCTTAAGAAGGTTAGATTTCTCTTTTTTTTTTGTGGATGATTTTTTTTCCGTTTTTTTTTTGTTCTAATGAATACTGCATCAAAATGAAAAGGTTCTATTATGTATCCAAGGTAATTATAAGAAAATGGGTTTGTGAGTAAAATTGAGTGTAGTAAAATAAAAAAAATGGGGGTGTTTTTCATTTTTCTTGGCATTGCGGTCCACCACGTCCTTTTCTTAATCTTACATTTTTTGATAAAAATAAAGAAAGAGAAATGAAAAAAAAATGAAAATTGTGTTAGCATTTTAGAAGCAATTACGGGAACTTTTTTTATCTTTCCTCACAAAAAAAACTATGAATATTTAATGAACGTAGAATTTGAACCCTTTGTTAAATAATTTAAAAAATGAATTAACTACATCTACTTCAGAAATGATCAAGTATGTCTAGGAAGAAAAATTTCTCAGTCGAACAGGAAAGGAATATTAAAAAATCTATCATTTAAATAATTTAAATAAATAATTTAAAATGTTGGAATGAAAAGGAATATTTTCTTATGTAAACACAAACAAATATTTGTTAAACTTTGTATTTGAAACATAATTACGCAGCTAAGTTATATTTAATCAAACAAATAACTGTACATACGTTACTCTGCTGATATTGCCTTTTCATTTAAAGCTACCGGATTTGATTCCAAGCAACGTCAAAAATACACACATTTAAAGTTGGGTCTATTAAAGCTAAGTGATACACTAATGAAGAAATCGCAGGTGTTGTATTTATCCTAAAATTAAGTTTTGTTTTTTGTTTTTAGTACCTCAGCTTACGACCTGTTCAGACTATCTGCATGTACTTTAATTACGCTAATGAGATGATACTGAGGAAGGTTGAATGTAGATGAAGTGTACTCGCATTTGCGTGGAGTGTGAGTGGAAAACCATATTGAAAAAATCCTCTGTACATCCAACCAGTATTCGAACCCTCATCTCCCTGTCATCGATAGTCTAGAGTCTAGACTAACATGATAATGACCCCTTAGACCACGCGGTTACCGATTTAGGTCAAATTTAATTGAGATAGTAACTAATAATCATCACGTAACCTACTAATAAATATCCGAGTAATTTTTTTTTCTCCATGTCTTAATATCCGACTGGGCTATACGTATTAACTTAGACCGATTGAGTAGTAATGAGTAAGGTAGAATTGATAGAAAATGTTCCCGCAACTGCGCGAAAGAAAAATGAGAAGCCATTTACGGGGAGAAAAAAAGCACCACACTGGTATTCGAGACCTGACCTCCTCATAACTATAAAACCAGACTAAATGGGCCAATTTCATAGTCAGACTGAGTATGCCTCAAATGCGGTGCTCTACTAAATACAATTCGAAACCTACCTATATCAGAATGGAATGGGCCATTTTCTTACGTGAAGCTGGCCCATTCCATTCGAGTTTAGGTAGGTTGAGGCGTGCTAAGTCTGACTATGAAACCGACCCTAAATGAGCTTGAAGTTTAGTCGGCGTGCTCACCGATGTGAGCGATATTCCTTATTCCTATCCCATTAGTGTAAATATGAGGATATCCCAGACAGGTTGCTGTGCTTACAAACCATAAAAACAACCCCATTCAAACATGAACATCAAGATCACCATTTGTTGATAACCACGTTATTTTTCCCCCCATTAGGTCTGTGTCGTGTCATGGCGTGTCATCAGAGTAAGCAGAGCTTGTTAAAACTGTATCCGTGATATGTTCTCACACATCCGCTCCCCATTTGACCGATAATACATAGGCTCTGATCAACATACATTACATGTGGATGTAGTTCTCTTGATACCTGTTCAATGAGTGTTCTACTGAGTGATGAGAACAATTCACAGTTACAGTTTCAACCAAAGTAGCCAGAATAGAAGGTAGCGAGCTTCAGATGGAGAGCGTGTTACGTCACTCATTACACAAGCCAGATAATTACATACACAAAGCTATATGGAAGACAAACTAAACTGTTAAAAATCAGTTCACATTTTGGAACCTTAAAGAATGAATAAACCTTTAAAATCCATACCAATGTCCAATTAACGTCATTACTCTACTTATGTTTAAAATAATATGTATGTTTGGCTGTCTTCGTATTAAACTATAACTGCTGTGTACTGAATGACGTAATAAATTATATAAATCAAATTCCTCCAAGGGGCGTTACCTTTCTATTGGTTTCGAAATAATCTGCTTACTGTGGCACCACACCACGGCACGTCACTGGTAAATTCACATTTTTTTAAAAAGCGCACAAACCTTTAAAACTTAAATTTTTTAGAATCCGAACAACATATTAGTCTTATTGTGACCAAAACTCAGTGTTAAAAGGACGAACAATTTTATTTTTCTCTTCGCCAATATTTATTTTTTCTTATACGACTGAAAGAAAATTATTAAAAGCTAACAGGAATGACGTATTATTATTAAATAAAAAAAAACACGATTGAAAAAGAGGATCAAAGAAAGAAAGAACGAAGATAAAAGCCTAGAATGTAAGGACGCACGGCAAGAACACCGTACGCGTATTGTATGTGAGTGTGTGTATGTGTGCGCGCGCACGAAGTATGTGAAATATTTATTCGAGCCATGCGGTATTCTCCCCCTCTCTCTCTCTCCCCGCCCACCAAACCACGAAGCTAAAACTCCGCGGACGCTCTGAAAGAAACGACGCTCTCAATTTAGTCTTACGCGCCCTGGCGCTGCTGTGTTGCCCCACAAACACTCGATATTGGCTGCGGATACGTCCAAGGCGTAGAGAACGTCTTGCGAGGTAGTCTCTACGCCAGGTGTTTTATTTTTTTACATGGACATTAGTCGTCTTACGCAGGGCGAGAAGATAACTTGCTTTAGTGTCCAAGTTACAAATGTTTACCCGCCTCGGTGGCGTAGTTGGCTTACGCGCTTGTCGTGTTGAGCTCGACTGCTGAGGACGGGGAGATCGAGGTTCGAATCTCGGTCGGGTGAACTGAGGTTTTTTTTTCCTAAATGGTTTTCCACTCTCCCTCCACGCAAATGTGGGTTCACTTCCTCTAATTCAAACTTCCCAATTCCTAATCCATTGGAGTAATTAGTACTTAAAGCGTATAACCCGAACGGTTAGTAAGACGCGGTGCTAATTATTATTATTATTATTATTATTATTATTACAAATGGCTGTATAGCCCAATTTTCTTAAGAATGGGCAAATCTAAAATCAAAACAAAGATTATTTTATTACTACCTGTTCAGATCATACTCAAAAGAACGGAAATCGCTAATGTGGAAGGGGTGTGGAGGGTTGAATATAGATGAAGTGTGAGTAGGTAAAGAAGGGATTGCTATACTAGCCCGGACCGGTTTTGGCCCGTACCTATTGGCTCGTGTTTGATATTTCCCATTTCCACTATGCTGGGTATGAATACAAGCGTGGACCAATCAGAAAGCTCCTCGTGCTACACCCTTTTTTCAAAACGGGCTGTCGGTCAACGCTTGTGTGTGTGTTAGAGTGTGTGTGTGTGAGAGAGAGAGAGGACTCACGAGTGGTCAGGGGAGGGAGTCGTGGTTGCACTGCAAAAAGTATTTGACTTACGTGTGGCGTAGCGGAAAGAGGTCCCAATTAAGCGATAGAGGTAGTACTTCAATACTCATTGATCGTGCTAAGAATATGAAGTAGTGGTACGATAGAACTCGTATGATTTTTCTTAGTACTCTTAGTCAATTTAAGAACGTGCCCAGTGATCAGACTTATAACTCTTAATCCATTCAAAGAGGAGTTGGACATTTTCTGTAGCACACGCGTAGGCAGTACCGTAATGACTAGGACACTTTCCGACGCTACTTTGGATTCTGAGCGCTTTCAGAGATCGTCTAGTTCAGAAAAATTGTACGCGTCACTGATACCACGTAACCAAGCTATCTTGTCCCTCCCTCCGGTCTTGCCGTAGTCTGCCTCTCCCAGAACAGATCAACGAGACGAGTCTCCACTCTGCCAAGGCAGTCCATGATGATGCGCGGTCACACAATCCACGTTGAAAGGTAATCGATCTCGAATGGATGGTGAAAGGAGTAGTTAGTCTCGTCAGGAGGGTATAAATGTTTTATGACTACCTCCCGCCTTTTTTTCACGTCAATCAACATATTGCTCGAGACGAGAACGCCGTCAAACCATTTATGATGCCATCTTGCTGACGTCACTGCTGGAAGGATTGTAGTGGACCACCCGATCGTGAACGATGAGACGGAAGGCTTTAATAATGGCGGAGATATTTTTTCTTCGGCCTCGAAAGCTATGCGACACGTTACCATAACGTCATTTAAGGTATCTTCCTGACGGCTAGAGTCAAAAATAACGTTATTAACGTGTGATTTGAATCTGGCAGTTTCGAGTATTGGAAAGGAGGAGTTCCTTCCATAGTACGAAGTCTGTACATTGGCATAGTCGTCGTACAATTTTGAGAAGGAATTGTGTTCGGAATCTAGGTTCATATCCTCATAAGGATACATGATGGAATTTAGGTATAGTTTAGCCGAGCGTAAACGACAATGGTCGAATATGCTTTTGTCTCTGGCCGTCGTGTTGTTACGCCCGCTCTAAATAACGAAATGACGTAGCGACGTGTTTCAGGCAAGGTCGATGTTTTCTCGGTCCAGTAGTGTTGGGTGGAGGCGGGGACGTTCGGGTACTCATACAATTGCCATGTACGGAATGGTGGTTCGTCTCCATCATCTAAGAACTACGCGAGGCCGGTATCATTGCGTAAAAATATTAATTATGCCTGGAGAACCTGCATAATCATATCTGTAGTCAAGCAGGAGATTGCACGGGAACTTCATCATCCTGCAAGACGGTGTTTTCTTAGAAGACACGTTAGCTTACGCGAGCTGAACGAGTTGCTACTGGCCGAAATTGTAGATATGATACCCTACTATTAATGGAACAAGGGATACAAGAACCTTCTCACCGTCATAGACGTCTATTCCAAACGTGCTTGGGCCGTGCCCGTCAAGTCCCTGACTGGTAAGAACGTTACAGCGGCCATGATGCATGTCCTTTACCAGGTGGGTCCTCCATCCGCACGTCATCTGCAGAGAGATAAGTAGACCGAATTTTACAACGCATATTTCAAAATTCTAATGATTAGGAAGAGGATAAATCACTATTCGCCGTTCAGCAACATCAAGGCCTTTGTCGTTGAACGATGATGGGGAGGAGATTCATAGCTAAAGGGTCGTACCGATGGATCGATATGATCGATTCTTTACTCAACGCGTCTAATCGAACTGTTCACTATACAATCAAGATGAAACCGATTAACGTCAAGGACGGTATACTTTTAGGTACTGTCTATTTGCGTGCTAAAAAGATCGATCCTACATCGGATAAATTTAAAGTAAGTGATATCATTCGTATTGGTAAACATGAATATATTTTTTGCTAAGGATTGTACCGCAAATTGGTCGGCAGAACTGTTCGAGATAAGTAAGGTCGTCGAGACGAATCCTAGAACCTTTCTACTCGAAGATGTGAGAGGTAAACCTATCACGGGGGGTTTCTACGTCAAGTAGATCGCGAAGAAGTCACATCCGGACGTGTATTTAGTAGAGAAGACTATCCCACACCCTCCGCCAACTGACAGATGGTCAGTCAACACCCTCGTCCCGACTACCCTCCGCCTCAACTTTGAGTACAAAAAAAAAGTTTGTAAGTTCTGAAAAGGTGTTCTAAATGTCCTTTTGTAAGAAAATCACGGAGACTCGCTTAAAGAGCTAGAATTTGGTTTTTCTCCCCGGGGAAAAAAATTGAGAATTTTCCGTTTCACGTTTTTACTTAAAGGCTATGTCCGTTCCCTCGTATATGAGTCAAGTAGTCTTTTCTAAAGATAAACCACACGATGCCATAACGATCTGAACATCTAGTGTGTTCATGTGGCGAAATGGGTGAACACATCTTACCGACGTTATGATCCAGTAAATGATCCAACCTAGCTTGGTCTCTATACCTTGCGGGCCACACTTCGCTATTTGACAGCCTTTATAACTCCCGCAAATTACAAGCGCTGACCAAGCTCACCCCGGGAGGGTGAAGTATAGGGGTAGTATTTCAAGAGAAGATATGCCGGAAGTAAGGGGGGAGGGGCAAGTTATTGATTTGTTTTTTAAATAGAGGGTGGGGGAGCATTTTAGAGAGAAAGACGAAGAGGAATTTTTTAATGTGTTTTGGTTTTGTGTGTGTGTGTGTGTGCGCGCGCTGTCATACTACCCGTTCGGGCTATTCACGTGTCTACATTATTGGTGGAAAGGGGGGGGGGAGTTACAAAAGGTATAATTCAGTAGCACAACTTCCTTCGGAAGGAAAATAAAGCGTTCGATCCTATGTCGATTGTGGCTTGTAAAAGAACCTTGGAACGTACAGTAGCCCCATGGTTTCTTTGATGCTGACTGACAGCTTACAGTTGATTTCTGACAGTCAACATTTAGGAATATACCCAAATTTTGACCGTAAGAAGTGACAGTTGCTAAAACATGTTTTTGTAGATCATATAGTTCGGCGTAGGGATACATAACTTGGTCTGTTAACTTTTCAAAGCTGTCAGCTGTGAGCTGTCAGTCAGCACCAAAGAAGCCATGGGGCTACTGTATAAGAAAATACCTTTTCCTGGCAAGTTTGGTAGGCCCTTTCGCTCTCGCTCATAGAAATTCTCGTGCGATGATATAATCACATTAATTCAAACTTGTCCTTATTTTTGTGTGGTTTTGTTATTTTTCCATTTACACAAGTCTATAATTGATTTAAACTGTTATTAGAATTCAAATTTCTTCATGGTTGTATTCAAGATAGCCTACTTAATACGAGATTTAAAAAAATCTCTAATCTCTCTAATAACATAGGAATTGTGGGTTCGAACGTCACATCTATAAACTCTTAATATACGTCATACTATGTGAATGCCGGCGCCATCGTTTATATCTATTGATAACATTCAAACTCAATTTTGTAAATATTATAATTATTATTACTATTATTATTATTATTATTATTATTATTATTATTATTAATAGCACCGCGTCTTACTACCCGTTCGGGTTATACGCATTTACGCTAATGTGTAATGGTAGGGTGATTGTGAGATGAAATGGAGGACCTACAGTTTAACGTGGCATCCGAACCACGGTGGAGGCCTGGCATTCCACACATTCACAAGTTGTGATTAATACACGTCTTGTCAGAGGTGAAGAAAGGGTTTGGGCAATCAGATAAATCTGTACTGGGACCGAGGATTGAACCCTAGACCCCCAGCACAGAAGTACGACACCTTACCCCTAGACCGCCAGGTCACCTTTTGTAAATGTTATTTTATACCGGGCATCAAAGGGATTTTTTTTATATAGCTATAAATATTATTTAAATGAAATTGACCTACGAAAATAAATAATTCCTCCCTGGTTTTCCGGGCCCGATACGTAGTATCGTACAGTGGTCCTTGTAAATAACGGGGTTTCGCTTCAACACTGTAAACACACACACAAAAAAGTGTATAGTTATTTTACCATCGTAAATAGAAATCAAAGCGGTTGACCCGGCTCGCCAATTAAAAAAATAAATAGTTACTAGGGATCACATTTTGTTTCAACGCGTTCAAATACATTCATCAGGAATTAATGGAAATGCGGTTTCCTCCATTTGTATATTTAAAAAACACACACATGAAATATTTCTATAACAAGCCAACTCATATGTGCGCTATTCTCCTTACAAAACTTGATTTTCTTACTTTTAAAACACCTTTTAGAAAATAAAAACACATATTTTGTGGTCAACATTGTATGATATTATTAATGTTATTTTATAGGTGTTTATTATTTTTATTATTATTTGTTCCGTCTTACGACAGGTTCATTCCTTTTGTAGTCGAATTTAGACCGCCAATGCACCCTGTCCTCTGTCTCCTTCTTCAGATCCCCGAATTTTCTTCTTTCCTTCAAATCATCCAATATTTGAATCCTCCTCCTTCCTAAGTTCCCCTTTCCCTCAACCTTTCCTCCTATAACGTTAAACAGAAGAC
>CABFOW010004076.1:0-18467 GCA_902141385.1 Timema californicum | reverse complement strand
TATATATATATATATATATATATATATACACAGGTTTGTTCACACACACGTTTTTGTGAACAAACCTATAATAATACATATCATTATTATTAGCACCGCGTCTTACTACCCGTTCGGGTTATACGCACTTACGCCAATGTTTAATGGTAGGGTGATTGTGAGATGAAATGAAGGACCTACAGTTTAACGTGGAATCCGAACCACGGTGGAGACCTGGCATTCCTAACAAACCTATAATAATCTCAATAAAAACTTTTTCGATAAATCATTACCGATCTATTTATCACTAACAGTTTTAAGAATCTCATCTGCTAAATTTACAACCCAAATTAAAGAAATGAAAAAAAATTGCATCTATCTCATTATGTTCTGTTTTATTGGAGAATTATGTACTTATTTGTTATATTGTTAAACTTTCTATGTGTCTATATAATTTTCTTTTTTTTTTAATATAATAAATCACGTCTACCGAAAAAATGGTATTTTATTTGGCGGCCCGTTATTATGTTTAAATTCCGCTCTTCTCATGTCAAATATTCAAGAACAGATGAGATTAATGTTTGTAGAAAATTAAACTTTACGTATCTTATGGAGCAATGTTTTATATATTTTGCACAAAATAAAGTTTTTTAAGGTAAAAACTATAAAAATACTGAATTTATATTGCGTTCTTTTCCACCCCACTTTAAAGAACTGACTATAAAACCTTTTCATATTTTATTTCCAACCTAATTCGATAACAACCCTTTTTTAAAAGTATTTTTCTTACCATACGGTTTGAGTTACATAAAGTTTTACACAATTGTAATGTAGAGAGAGAGAGAGAGAGAGAGAGAGAACTACACTGTTGATGACGTCCTTTCTAAAAGAACATAAAGTAAAGAGGATCTCCTCCATGGTATCGCTAGAGAAGCAAATATTCCTGTAAATTTACAATAAATATTTTCCGTTAAGTTTCAGCACCGCGTCTTACTACCCGTTTGGGCTATGCGCTCTTGTACTAATTACGCTAATGCTTTTAGGGATTAGGGAAGGTCATATTTAGAAGAAGTGTGCTAACATTTGCGTCGAGGAAGAGTGGAAAACAATTTTGAAAAAACACCCCTGACCTAGATTCAAACCTCGATCTCCCCGTCATCGGCGGTCTAGTGTAATGTGAGGGTGGTGCGTTTAACCACGTGGCCCCCGAAGCAGGTTTCAGGTAATTAAAACACAGTTTAAGGGGATTTATTCCTATAGGTTTTTAATTATAATATCGAAGTATTTTTACTTGTTAAACAATAAACACGTCGTTAATGACACATTCAATCACAATGCGCTGTAGTGAATACTTGAATGTGATGCTGGATCACGATAAATTTAGCGTTCAAGTAACGTTCACGTAACGCAACGTAAAAGGCGCTCTACGTATTTTCAAATGGAAACCATCACGGTGACGTTAACTCAAGGTACACTTAACTACGCATGCGGTGCAGGAGAGAAATGTCACGTTGCAAGAACGTTACCACGTGTTCTATAGGGTTATTACTACCCACTTCCGTGTCAGAGTGGTCTAACTCGCTACTCACACAGTAGACTAGACGGGGAGTTCCAGGTTCGAATCTCGGTCGGGTGTGCTGAAGGTGGTTTTTCTAAAATGATTTTCCACGCAAATTCGGGCACACTTACTTTAAATATAACCCTCCTTACCCCTAAGACCTATAGAGTAATTAGTGTATAAGCGTATAGCCCGAAGGGGTATTAATAGGATGTAATTAAATGGACTGGATATAACTATCTCAAGGTAGAAACAGCGTGTATTGAGATGGACTGGACATAGCTAGATCAACAAGGGGATGGGTAGTATGCACTGTGTCGCTAAGCAGGCGGTATAGTAACTATATTACGCGCTTTGAATCTTTTACATACTTTTTTTTTACTATGAAATATATTTACGAATGGGGAATACGCCCAAAATATAAATTTAAAAAAATATATTTTCCCTACGTTTTAACCTTTTATTTTCCGTAGAGAAAATAAATAGCTACACACATGCAAGACCCTTTTTATTTTGTTTCTTTTATTTTATTCCCCCCCTTCCCAGAACCAGATAAGACCAAGGGCGTAGCGCACGCATGCAAAGGCTAATAGGCGGCGTTCACACGTGACTCGCGAGGCGAAGCTACCGGGAACAATACGGACGCAGAATAAAGTTACAATAACGTACCGGACGCTATCAGATAACGTTATCTAAATAACGTTTCGTGTGTTAGTATTGGTATAAGTAGCTTCCTCCGTGGCCAAGCCACTTATTAAAGATCACAAACCTACGCATCGACTATAAAAGTGGTTCTGTAAGCCAGTGATTCCCGACCTGTGGTCCGCGATGCTATGATGAGGTGGGCCGTGGCTTTAATTGATAGCTCTTAGCAATTTACAAATTTAAGAGCGAGAATCACTTGCCAATCAACTCTGTGATATAGTCGGCTGGAAATCGTAGATTTACACAAACACTATTGCACGTGGATAGTTTCGGATTAAAATTTAATGGAAATAGAGAGTCATTAGACGTCCCTAATACTGAAATGTGTTGAAATATTAAAAGATATTTGGATAAAAACTGCGTTGAAAATGCCGTTTTTGACCATTTTAGAATGTCTTCTCAGATAAATACTGTGTTCAAATCTTAATTCTGACACAATAGGGACATACTGTAGTTATTAACAAGTAACTTTGTCGCTTTGTCCCCCATCGTCACCGCGGAGAATTTAGAGTAATCATTCAAATACGAATGCACTGCACACATTTGTGGCTTGTCTCGGTCTTTTCTTTTTCCCTTTAAGTCCCACACCTCGCGCGAGCCGGGAGCTGAGTTGGGCTCTCAAAGAGACATATAAGTGATTACAAGGCATGCTTTGACGGAATTATCTGCAGTACTTGGTGATAATACTGTCTGATTTGATAAAATACATCGTGGGTAGGTCATCGATTGCCTCTCCAATGGACTTCAGTTCAGATCCCGACTCGACTGAATTGCCGCGGTCGTTCGAGGGGCTACTATGATGATTGATAATTAATTAGTGCTACAAGGTGAGAGGTCAAGGGTCTTATCCAAAAGGGAAGCGCCGATTAGCCGAAGTACCACTTCCCCCTACTCCTCTTACCTCTTCTGAGTGCTCCAGTACGCACTTGAAAGAGGATATTAGCACGTATTATTAGGACGTCAAGTTTTAATTTTATAAAGGAGATCAAAGTCTAACATAAGAGTTTGAAATTCAAATTAAATTTGAACCATGAATAATAAATAATTTTTACGTGCATAGCCTCTTATTAACCTTTCCGGTTTGTTCACACTTTTATACTGGTGAGGCAGGAACGGGTCAGAGGAAGTACACCCGCGTTTGTCTGAAGGGAGAGTTGGAAATAGTTTAGACCCAGCCGGAATTCTATCACCAACTTACCGGCAAATCAAACTGAACGATATTCACGCCTTATAATTGATTTAGCTTGTTTTGAGTATACAATAAAGATGTGTTTTGTACCGAGACAGTGAAACGTGCTTGCCTTTCCTCCGCCTCCATTTTACTCTTCCTCGTTTGTCTGACTCCCACCCGAAGACGTACAGGGAGAGTGAAACGGTACGAGAGGCTCACACGCATCAGTGGTCATGCGGTCTAAATGTCGGGATCATCTAGCCTGGTCTTACGATGACGGGGAGGTCTGGATGTCTGATCCCGGCCGGGTGTGTTAGTTGTCCCATGTTTCCTCGACGGGGAGGTCTGGATGTCTGATCCCGGCCGGGTGTGCTAGTTGTCCCATGTTTCCTCGACGGGGAGGTCTGGATGTCTGATCCCGGCCGGGTGTGCTAGTTGTCCCATGTTTCCTCGACGGGGAGGTCTGGATGTCTAATCTCGGCCGGGTGTGCTATTTTTCCCATGTTTCCTCGACGGGAATGAGTATACGTTTCCTCTAAAACTGAACCTTTCTCGTTCCTAATCCACTATCGTGATTGGAATACTTGTATCTCAGATGGTTACTAAGAAGAGGGGGTGAGAGCGGGGAAGAACGAATATATATCGGGAATCCCACTATTCAAAATTCCTAACCCAAGGGTGGGGCACCTTTTGGCATTGAATTCTTCTTAAGGCCGCACACTTCATATCATACAGGAAATTTTGCCCAAATTATAAAGAGGTACTTACTTACCTTAATATAAAATACTGTACTTTTATGAACCAATAAACGAGCGAAAGATTTTGTAATCTATGTGTGCCCCACCCCATGTTTTGTAATCCATGTGTGGCCCCACCCCATGTTTTGTAGTCTATGTGTGCCACCACCCCATGTTTTGTAATATATGTGTGCCCCCACCCCATGTTTTGTAATCAATGTGTGCCCCCACCCCATGTTTTGTAGTCTGTGTTCCCCCAACACCGTGTTTTGCCCGCGGACCAAATTAAAATTTTTGATTCAACGAGGACAGATTTCAATTTATTAGTATATTAATTATGTATTCAATCTTGGCTTATCAAATAAATGTGTAAAAAAATACTCGCTTAAAGGGCTGAATGGTCTAAGGCAGCATTTTTAAACTGTGCTTCATGGAGCCCTTAAGGTGCGGCCAAAGGGAGTGCGAGTAGTTTTACAGTTTTTATAGCATTACATTTTTTCCCCCCAAAATAAATCAAATATTTCTCCAGTAGCAACATTTAGTTTAGTTTTCTGTACATGGTAATATCAACAGATCTTGAACATCTGTCAAGGGTGTCCTGGAATTTTGTCAAAACTATTTAAATAAAGAGAAAAAGTTTTGACAAAATTCCAGTTCACCCTTGACAGATATTCAAGATCTGTTGATATTAGCTTGTGCAGAAAAATAAGCTCTATGCTGCTACTGGAGAAATAATTGATTTATTTTAGCCAAAAAATATAAATTCTGTAAAAACACTTGCGCTACCTTCTGCCACACCTTAAGTTCCGCCATTTTTATCTCCGGCTTCGTGAGAAAATTTGCCAAAGGCGCAGCTAGAACATATGTTTTCCGTTTGTTTTATACTTTATAGATGGCTCTTTTGCATGATATTAGATACAACACATGCATCTGTCAGTGCTAACGAAGTGAAAGAATAACTTATGGAAATTTCAACAGATTATTACTATAAAAACAAAATTTCAAGGGGAGGAAATTACAAAAAATAAAAACTGAAATAAAGAATCAAGCCTCGACATTTTTGATGCGTTTCTCAACAACATAATATCTTTGTGAGCAAAATTGTTTATTGTACACTCCTACAAAGACTATATTTAGAAAGTGGATGAATAGAGAAGATGATTTGCGCTTCCGGGTGGCAACCATAGCTATTTACATAGAACCTATTTGTGATAATAAATAAATTTATACCGATTTACTTCAAGTATAAATTGTTTGCACAATTAAGTAGATGAGATGAGAAATATATTCTTACTTTGAATATAATATTTTAGTTCTAAAAAACTTGTAAAATTTAACTCTTTTTTTTACTATTTTTAACACCGCGTCTTACTTACTACCCATTCGGGTTTTATGCTTATGTACTAGTTACGTTAATGGTTCCAGGGATTGTAAGGATATATTTATAGGAAATGTACAAGCATTTACGTGGAGGTAGAGTGAAAAACTATTTTGGAAAAAAAACTGTACACCCGACCGAGATTCGAACCTTGGTTTCACCTTCATTGGCAAACCAGTCTTTTGCGAGAGTGTCGCCTTAGATCATTCGGCCAACGAAGCGGGTTTTAGTTAGGTAATTAAAATAAACATTTTTTTAAAACGATTAAGATACATAACTGAGCAAGTATGCATAAAGGTCGCAGGTTCCGAAACCCTCTCAAAGCCGTTGTCGACCTAAAGTGGTGCCAGAACAACTAATCGAAACCAAACCGAGGTTCAGATGCTCCCATGTGTCGTTGTTACCCGGAAGAAGGGGTGTAACGGGCCCGGTTAAAAGGTAGGAAGGAAACCGTGCATTCTGGACTTGGGTGTAGGCCTATAGTCCACCAGCAGCTCCCTCTGACCATCGGCTCGCGTGCAGACTTTGTGTTAGGGTCGGACAGAGAGGAGGTAATTATACACTCCGGTCTGTCCCCCTACCCTCTCTTCCTATCAACCTTTTCCAACTCTCGGATATCACGAGACTTCTGACTGTGTGGTCCGGAATAATACACAGTACCTACACCTTGTTCCGACTCTCGGATACCACGAGAGTTGTGTGGTCCGGAATAATACACAGTACCTACACCTTGTTCCAACTCTCGGATATCACGAGAGTTGTGTGGTCCGGAATAATACACAGTACCTACACCTTGTTCCGACTCTCGGATACCACGAGAGTTGTGTGGTCTGGAATAATACACAGTACCTACACCTTGTTCCGACTCTAGGATATCACGAGAGTTCTGTGTGGTCCGGAATAATACATAGTACCTACACCTTGTTCCGACTCTCGGATACCACGAGAGTTCTGTGTGGTCCGGAATAATACACAGTACCTACACCTTGTTCCGACTCTCGGATTTCTTATTGATATAACAAAGGGTGGTTGTAGGTAAAGGGCAAAAGCGAGTATAAACTTAGACAAAATAGAGAAATAGTTCCAGAAAACGAGAGATACAAATTGTGTTTAAGCCGTGTAGCCTGACAACGATTGATACTTTCTCACTGACCGAAGCGGCCGCTTTAAGCGCTATCACAATTAGACGCTGATAACACTACCCCTCTTTCACTGACGAGCTTACACACTCACTCTTCTATTTGCATCTGGATAGAATTGTCTTACGTTTCATGGTGGCTTTTCCTTGTTTCCTATTCTAGATAAACATAACATACTTCCACGGACTTTTTTAATCTACATCCTGGCAGGAAGATTTCTACTTGCCATTTTCATAAATAAATCAAATAGCGAGTTGTTGACGATTTAAAAAAAAAGTTTACAAAAAAAATGCTTTAAGTTCTTTTGAATTATTTAAGGATTCATATTTTTGTTGTTTCAATTTTATATCTTTAAAACTCGTTGAATAAAACGTAAACACATTAATATTGAAATTCCCATCTTGAATTTCCGTGACGTCACAAGTAGGCAGCGTCCTTAGCAAAATCACAACAAATTATTCATCCTAAGATAATATTAAAGATTGTTTTAGAAGTTTTGAAGCTTCATAATTAACATTGCGATAAAAAAAATACCGCAATAGATGAAGATCTTGATAGTTAGAAGACAACATTCTAATAGTTGGGTTTCTTAGGCACGTCTTACTACCCGTTCATTCCATCCGAAACTCTACATTAATTAGGAAGGGGCTGAGAAACATGGGATATAAATAAATTATACCCACATTTGCGTGGAAGGAGAAGGGTAAACCATTTATGGGGTAGCACCTCAGTAAACCTGTCTGGGACTATATAACCCAGACCTCGTCATCAGTGGAAAACCAAACAAGACGAGACTGGCGCCTTAGCTCACGTCCCTACCGTTATTAAAGGAGTAGGGGTGAGGTATATGGTGGCCAATTAACCCTACAAAAACTAAAAAGTGTGTAAGTCGACCTAGGTGGTCTTGGGGTAAAGTGGTCACCATAGAAACCAATGTCCATGGGTTCAAACCCAGCCGGGGTGGAAGGATTTTTCTTAAGCGATAAAAATCCGTAGCACAACTTCCTTCGGAAGGGAAGTAAAGCCGTTGGTCTCATGTCAATTGTGGCAACATGTAAATGAACCCTGGAAGAAATGTGAAAATAGCTATCCCAGAAAAATTGGAAAAATTGATTGACCATTTAACTCTCGCTCATAAAATTTCTGGTTTGTTGTTATTATCAGTCAGTTCAGAAAGTTTACTTTAAATACCTCACATAAAGACAACCCAAAAATGATAAATTAATGTCACATTATTTGTTATTTTTGTCCATAAGTTGTACCTTCAAGTTACTGGACTACCAACCTTCCCTCACTTCTCTGTTAGCCGGGGGTAGTTTGGCAACCCTGCTACATACATAAGATGAGAGAGTCCGAGGAAGCGTTGCGTGCGGTAGTCTTCATGTAAGGGGTAATAATTATAGTGTTTGGATCCTCCTCTCTTCCTCGTGTCTACTCTTCCTCACCTCTCTTGCTCTCTGACATCACTACCGGCTTCATTCACACCCTCCAGGGAGGGACGTGATAAACACCCTTACACCACCACCCTTTCCGTTGACGAGGGGGACGAGCATTTCACGCCAACATTCACCTAGCAGAAGATTTGTATCGCAAACATACGTTGAGCGTCACTAATGTTAACCTATAGTGGTATTACTTTATTATTATTATTATTAGCACCGCGTCTTACTACCCGTTCGGGTTATACGCACTTACGCTAATGTGTAATGGTAGGGTGATTGTGAGACGAAATGGAGGACCTACAGTTTAACGTGGGATCCAAACCACGGTGGAGGCCTGGCATTCCCCACATTCACAAGATGTCTTATCAGAGGTGAAGGAAGGGTTTTGTAATCAGATAAATCTGTGCCGGGACCGAGGATTGAACCCCGGCCGCCAGCATAGAAGTCTGACACCTTACCCCTACTAGACCGCCAGGTCACCTCCTAGTTCTTAAAACCATTAGCGTAATTATTACTCTGTGTAACTGGCTCTTTAGTAACTTATTAACTGGTCCCGCGGTGTAGTGGTCGGTGCACCTTCCTGCGAGTCCTGGGGTCCCGGGTTCGATTCCCGTCTGGTACCTTGGTATTTTCCCCTTTAGAGTAATAATCCCAATGGTCACCAGGGTTTGGTTAATTAAGCTCAAGTTAGGTTAAGACTCACCCCGGCTCCACAACTTCGTAATAATTATCATCTCACATCATCTCATTACGGGTACGACATGTAGACAACCTCCTATGGTGTACCCTGGGTGACGTTCTCTCCCACCAGAGGGGCTGATTGTCTGCTCAGGTGACTAAACCTGGGTGTCAAAGTCCCTCCCGGTCAAATGGGCCATACGATATTTAAAAAAAAGAAGAATTTATTGAAAGAACAAACAAAACCAATATAACTACTGTATTATGTTTTTTGTTTCGTGGTTCTGGTCCCGGTAAGTTCGTGTTCCAAATATAATTCTCACTTAGTCCGGTTTTCCGAGAAAGAGAAGGTCGGGGTTTGAATCCCGTTGTGGATGTACTATCGGGGTATTTTCTTAAATGGTTTTTCCCACACACTCATATATATATATATATATATATATATATATATCGAACAAGGTAAGGATAAGGGAAGCAAAATTTAGAGGAAATGTACCCACCATTGAGTAGCGAGTGTGTGGGATAAACCATTTAAGAAAATACCCCGATAGTACATCCACAACGGGATTCAAACCCCGACTCTTTCGGTTGGATATATATATATATCCAACCCGAAAGAGTATTAAGCTGTGGTGTAAAAATATATTAACAAAAATCTGACTCCACGGGGATTCGACCCAAAGTCTCTAATGGATGGTAGACGTACTAACGGATCCTACATGAAAAGTTTTAATACTTGACTAGGATGCAAACCGATGACCTTCTAAATACAATATTTGTATGTACTCCCCTTTGCCTTCCACAATGAATTTCTATGAACGAGAGCGACAGGTCCTACTAATTTTGGTCCGGAAAGATATTTTCACATATCTTCCAGAGTTTTTTCACACGCTACAATCGACATAGGACCGGTGGCTTCACTTCCCCTCCGAAGGAAGTTGTGCTACGGATTTTCATCGATCAAGGAAAATCCATTGACCTCGGCTGGGTTTGAACCCACAAACATCGGCTTCTGAGGTGAGCATTTTACTAAATGACCAGAGAGATCGATCTTTTACATACAATTTAACTATTTTAAGGAACTAGTCAGTCACAACTATGAGAAAAAACTGGATTGGTTTCCCACCCATGACATAAAACGCTCAACTATGGAAAGCGATGTGACATTAATTTTTTTTAAAGGAAGAGAGGGTTGAAGGAAGTCGCCGTTGTCTTAGGGCCCCATTTATAGTCTATATTTGAAGGCCAACCAATCCTCCATTCGACATGATCTGATTGTTATACGTTTATTGTGAAATCGGTTGACCTACGAGCCTAGACTATAAATAGTCAAAACTTGAGGTATAATATAATATAATATAATATTATTTAGCACCGCGTCATACTACCCGTTCGGGTTATAAGCTTAAGTACTAATTACGCTAATGGATTAGGATTTGGGAAGGTTGAATTAGAGGAAGTGAATTCGCATTTGCGTGGAGGGAGAGTGGAAAACCATTTAGGGGGAAAACCACCCCCAGTTCACCCGACCGAGATTCGAACCTCGATCTCCCCGTCCTTGGCAGTCGAGCTCAACACGACTAGCGCGTCAGCCAACTACGCCACCGAGGCAGGTTTGAGGTATAAAAATGTCTAGATCTTATATTATACCTGTAGTACGGTGCTGCCGCTTTGTTGACAAAAGAGGACGTATTCATAGTAGAACTAAAGCATAGCAAAAACAACTTTTTTTTAAGGTTGGGGTTGGGGTCATAAAACGTTAGCATCCATTAAAATCTCGAATTAGATTTTTTTTTCGACGATCATCATTCTTTCTCTCTCTCTCTCTCTCTCTGTCTCTTGAGGGCTCGCGAAAAAGTAAATATTAAAAAAAAAGTCCCTATCCGTCACCAAATACAGCCTAATATTTTCTATTGTCATCTCTCTAGACCCCAATTAGTCTTGTGACACGAGGTTACTTGCTGGTCCGTAATAACACAATTTACTCGTCACAAAAACAATATAACAAAAAACAACAACACGGAACGTGGCTTCTAAAATTACAAAGTGAAGGTAAATATTGACACTGTAATATATGGCCGACCTGTTATATGCGTGATCATTGTATATCAAGTCTCCGAGTTTATTCTTTATTTTTATGCCCTTTATATAATAAAAGTAAGATACAAAAGCGTTCTTTTGCGGGGGGAGGGAGGGGGGGGAGGTGTAACTACTTTAGTTATTGCTGCTGCCTTCTGTGTCTAATAAAAAATAATATTATAAGAACACTAATAAAGAAAAACCTTTTCATCCGATCAAAATGGAGTTAAAGGCCTTAAAGTAAAATCGACTGATTTTTTTTTCTCTTGTCATTTTTGGGGACAACCAATTTAAAATCACATGATGGGAGTCATATAGGTTACACACTGATTTTTGTAATATGATACCGGTAGGGAAAAAAAATGTTTTTCGGATGTTCAATTCTACAAACATCAGTGTATAGTTGCCATTTTAATGGTACACTCAGTTTACTCTGAAAGTTGTTACCTCGAAGGAGATGTCTCTATCCTATAAGCTGCGCCATAGTGAAACCAAGCAAAGTACATCTTGCTATCATCTGCTTCGGTGGCCGCATGGTCTAAGTCGTCACTATCGCAATAGAATATACTGCGGATGACTGGTTGGGTCGGTGTTCGAATCCTGCTCGGGTGTGTTGAGGGTGGTTTTTTTCCTAAATTGACTTTTCCCTCTCCCTCCACAAGAATGAGGGTACACTTCCTCTAAAATCTACCTCCCTCGCTCTCGACTCATTAGAGTAATAAATACATGTGCGTCTACCTGAACAGGTAGTGAGTAGTGGTGACATCATGGTTTGTTCATCTATGGGTTCACAATAGGTCATGCTGGGTACAACTCCTCGAATCTCCCCCCCCCCTTTTTTTTTCCAAAATGCGTGATGTTAATTATGAAAGCCCCTTCAAGTCAGACTCGGTGATAAACCGACCGACAGCTCTTCAAAGATTCTCATTGCTTAGCGAGTCTAAAAGTGAAAATGGATGTGTTTAATTCGGAGACTTTGCACCGAGCATCGGGTTAGCAGTCTAATTTCCCTCTTGTTTGACCTGCACTGTATGTATACACCTGGCAGTTTAATAAAACCCGAGGGGGAAGCAGTCGAAGTGAGATTGAGGTAACAGGGATTAGCCCTATAATGGTCCATCCTATTGTTTACAGAATCCTGTGAACTCTAGGGAAGGTTTGTTTCAAAAGGGCTTCTTCCTTCCTCTCCCCCAGTCAACAGAACCAGTGGAGGGAGAACTTAGGGAAGGATCAACAACAGTTTCTAGAACGAATGATAGGAGACCGATGTTTGTGGTACATCCAGAACTTTATCAAAGTACCTCATCTTTACTTTCACATCAAGTCTGGTAAAAAAACATCATTTTAATTAGTATGTTAAAACACCGCGTCTTACTACCCATTCGGCTTGTACTATCATGTACTAATCACGTTAAATGTGCTGGATGAAGATAGGTTGATATCAGAAGAGTTTGTTGTACATTCATTTACGTGGAGGAAGAATGGAAAACCATTTTNTTTTGAAAAAAAAAAAAAACTCCATATAGTTGACCAGGATTAGAATCCCAATATTTCTGACATCGGCAGTCCAGTCTATCACTAGAGTTGCGCTTTAGACCATGTGGCCACCGAAGCAGGTGTTGTAATAATTAAAGGTAGATTATTTCAGATGGGTCTATAAGAAGTGGGTGGAGGGGGAGCTCATAAAACCAACTATTAATTTAATAAAATATTAATTAATCACTTTAATGGTCTAAGGCGTGACTCTCGCAATATATTAGACTGCCGATGACGTGGAATAATAATAATAATAATAATATTTAGCACCGCGTCTTACTACCCGTTCGGATTATACGCTTTAAGTACTAATTACTCTAATGGATTAGGAATTGGGAAGGTTTAATTAGAGGAAATGAACCCGCATTTGCGTGGAGGGAGAGTGGAAAACCATTTAGGAAAAACCACCCCAGTTCACCCGACCGAGATTCGAACCTCGATCTCCCCGTCCTCAGCGGTCGAGCTAAACACGACAAGCGCGTTAGCCAACCACGCCACCGAGGCGGGTCCGATGACGTGGAGATTGGGGTTCGAATCTCGGTAGTGTGTATTGAGGATGATTTTTTTTCTAAATGGTTTTCTATTCTCTCTCGACGCGAATTCGGCTACACCTACTATAAACTCAGCCTTATTCATCCTTAGCACATAAGAGTAATAAGTATATATATGTGTACAACCCGTACGGATAGTAAAACTGTGCTTAAAAATAATAATATGTACACATAAATATTCTAGGAAAAAAAATCGTGTGCCTATTTGGGTCAAATTTGTTGCTTATAAATTTAAAATCGATGGATAACGACAAAAGTTATCGTAGGAATGAAGTAACCACCGATATCAGCTCATGCTGTTTACTCTACTGTTTTTTTTAAAACGAACAAAACAAACAACAACAACATAAGCCTCATCCATCAGCTTGACTGAACTATACGTACTACTTTTGTTTCCCTCCTTCCAATATTACCCCTGCGTAGCTTACTCGCATTACATTGGATTCAATTTGTTCTACCTCCCCTCCTTTCCAAACCACCCCCTAAACCCACCCTCGACCGGCTATGTTCGTTACCTCACCCTTGTCTTCGACATTTATCGATAAAATAATAAAGGTTCATTAAAAAAAATGCATTGTACAGTTCTTGGTTACCTGCGACGTAAAAACAACGTCCTATATTTTTATTTGTAGCTTTGGTATGTTTTTTTTAATTAGGCCTTACTATTCATAAGTGGAAAAAAGAGGCAATGGGAATACAATTTTGTATTAGGGAGAAGGTATAAAAGGAATTGTATTGGGAATATTTACAAATCAATTATTTCAACACAATAAGGAGTTTGGGGCTTTTTTTATTTTTTATTGTACAGTGCACCGCACAAACTTTCTCCCGCTTACATTTACTAAAAAAACTCATAAGATTTTGTGAAACTAAATAAGCCTAATAGGTATCTACATTGTTGTAGAAACATTACACCATAGATAAAAAATGAAATAATATACACTGCTACAGTAGCCCCGTAGCTTCTTTGGTGCTGACTGACAGGCCGCAACTGATTTCTTGACAGCTTTGAAAAGTTACCAGACCAAATTATGTATCCCTACGCCGAACCATACTATCTGCAAAAACATGTGTTTAGCAGCGGTCACTTCTGACAGTCAAAATTTAGGTATATATCTAAATGTTGACTGTCAGAAGTCAGCTGTCAGCTGTCAGTCAGCACCAAAGAATCCACGGGGCTTCTCTACTTCAACTTACAAGATGGCATTAGGAGCTAGGAACACTATTAGAGAAAAAGTGAAAAATGAGAAACATCTTTGTCCACCAAAGAGTTTAAGAAACAAATTTTTTTATAAAAAATATATTTCAAATAAAATATGTTTATTTTTAATAGTAGGCCTACTACAATTTTACGGTTGTAAGATACTTCGTATCTCAAATATTTGCGGAGAAATGATGAAAAATTGGAAAATTTCCCCCGTGTGAAGTAGGTCTACTTTTAAATTAATTTTCATGAGAAAATGATAATTGCCATCTTGTTTATAGTAATAAGCAGTGTCTATAAATATAATTTAATCAAAATCGTTAGAGTGAATTTAGATAAAAATCGATTTGTTTTTCTCTTTTTGCCCTTCAGTAAACTACCCTTAAATTTAGGATTAGATAACTAATTCCAAAAATCTTGGGGGGGGGGGGAGGAGGGAGGCATTTATGAAAACCCCCAGATACCAAGTTTTAGCCCAATCGGTAAAATGGTTTCTGCTCTAGCCCAAAGTCCATACAGGCAGACAGCATTACGAAAGCCACTTTTTTGTTTTCAGTGGATCACGAAACATCGACACTTATCAAAATTTTGAGTTTGAATTCTTTTGACAATCACAATACTTTCTCTCCGATGCGTTGAGAGAAAGTAAAAGTAGTATAACACTTGAGGTAGGAGTGAAAGAAACACGTTAAAATGTCAGTATTCTTGTAGTTTTTATCGAAAAAAATTGTTTTAGCTTAAATAAAGTAGCCCCATGGCTTCTTTGGTGCTGATTGACAGTACACAGCTGACAGCTAAAAGCTTTGAAAAGTTACCAGACCAAATTATGTATCCCTACGTTGAACCATATGATCTGCCAAAACATGTGTTAAGCAGCTGTCACTTCTGACAGTCAAAATCTAGGTATATACCTAAATGTTGACTGTCAGAAGTCAGCTGTGAGTTGTCAGTCAGCACCAAAGAAGCCATGGGGCTACTGTAGATCAAATATTGCTCCAGTAGAAACAGAGTTTAATTTTCTTCTCCTGCTGATATCAACACTTGTTGAATATCTGTCAACAGCATGGCGGCGTTAGATGAGAAACTTTTTAAATGAAGGGAAAAGATTGTCATTACATTCCAGGACACCTTCAAAGGCGGCTCTACAATAAGACGAACTAGGCGACCGCCTAGGGCCCCGCGCCTTCGGGGGAGGGGGGGGGGCCGTGTTTGAGCGATTGATTAAGAACTTAATGAAGTTTACAGTGCTCGTGTTTACGTAAAATCACCTAATTATTAAAGCATTCTTTCTTACAATATTTTATCAAGTGATATAATAGGAAAACTACTCTTTTTTTGTAACTCTTGATAAAAATTATTTGTTTCAAAATTTTTTCAAAAATGTATTGTCAAAATCCTCAAATATGATAATTTTTCCCCCACATCGCTTACTAACATTATGTTACTCCGAGGTTACATGGCAACTTTTTTTTTCCTCTTAGTTCTCATTGCCAAATAAATATTCCGAATTTAAACTAGTAGCGCAGTTTTGGGCTGGATTAATTTATGAGGGGGAAGGCGGGGGGGAGGCGAAAATGACCCCGCCCATAGCATCGCATACCCTAGAGCCGCCTTTGGTCACCCTTGACAGATATTTCAATAACCATTCATATCACCACGCGAAGAAAATTAAACTCTCTATGTCTACTGAAGAAATTGTTTATTTATTTTGGTCAAAAAAGTTTAGATATATATAAAAAAAAACATCCTTTACTCTCGTTCCATACTTTCCGCCTTTAGGTGAGATGACAGCAAAAAAAAGGAATTAGACAAAATAAAAATGGTTTTAGTATATGTATTTAGTTTAATTTTCTACACATAATAAAGGGTAATCCATAAACCACGTGACGCTATTGTAAAGTTGGAGGGGGGATACATCACATTGTTATGTAACACAAAGGCTGTTAATTTTCCAAATACTCGTCTGTACTGCAGTTAAACCATAAATTTAAATAATAAAGTATTGTTATAAAATTCTTTGAAATGAATATTATTATATTTAGGATTTAAAATGTATTTAAATCTGAGACCCTCTTATAGTGTCATAAAAGCTTCTCTATGAAATAATTGCATCTATTCTTGATGTGGAAAGTTCCGTAACACCGGTTGGAGGAATAGGAGGGGGTAGGGGAGTAAAGGAGGTCAGGGGGTTGGATGTTTATGGATACCTTTTAATATCTGTCACGATCATGGCGGAATTTGATCAGAAACATTTTAAATGAAGAAACAAAGTTCTGTTCAAATACCGCAATTTTCAAGAACTTATTATTTCAATCTTTTTTAGCGTTGCGTCTTACTATACGCTAATGATTTTAAGGAGTAGTAAGGTTATATTTATTGGAAATGTACCCGCATTTGTGTGTAAGGATAGTGTACAATCATTTTGTGGGGGAAAACCAATCTCATTACACCCGACCTAGATTCGAACCTTGATCTCCCTGTCATCGACAGTCTACGTCTACCACTAAAGTAGCGCCTTAAACCATGCGGCCACCGAAGTCAGTTGCAAGATTTGTTGAAAATTACCATAAATATGGAGAAATTAAACGAAACATATCTACTAAAGCAAAAAATTTTATGTCAAAAATATAACTGTCATAAAAATTGAAAGAAATATGTGTAGTAACTATTATTTTAATTGGTTTCTTCTACCCCCACCCCGACCCCCAAAAAATGTGTGGCTGTATTTGATTTATAGGTATATATATTTTTTAACATTTCGTTTCTTTTTAAAATGAAAAACAAATTTGCCGTTTCCATTAAGTGATGAAAATGTTCCGGGTGTATCGGGAGTGGGTTGTTTTAGGGGTGTCGAAATTGTAGCCAATATATCCATCTAAGTGCATAGGCCTCTTGTATTTCCACGCATTATTGTAATACCATACATAGGCCTATACATGTTTTATGAAAGGGAGAGACATGTGTTTATTTTTTAGGGGTGGGTTGGGGAGGGGGAGGAAGAAGCGTTCACTTGACTCGATTGAAGATTTGCAAAATGTTTTAATACAGAAAGTACTTTTTTTTTTCCCTGATTACGTTTTTCTATTATTATTTTTATTATGTGTAAGTGTGTTTGTTTTTCATTACGCTCTTTTTTTCAAAGAATCGCACCAAAATAATGAAACGATTGTTCCGTGTGGATGTGTGTTGTATTTTTTTTTATCAGTGTTGGTATGACTGGTTTGTTTGGTTGTAATCTAATCTATCTTTACCTCAAAGGTACAATAGCCGTAACAAACAAGTATTCTTCTGGGAATTAGAACCCCTCACCCAATTGTATGTTTATATATAAAAAAAAGAGGGTGGGAAGGTTTAAACTTACACGCCTGGTGTGATTTTTTTTTGTTCCCAATTTTTATTTTTCTAGGGACTAGCGTAGCGTTTGAAACTTTCCGAGTCGTATTAAAAAAAAAATTTTTTTTTACAACGTGTATGTTCTCATGGGAATTAAGTTTTTGATTAGTGTGAGTGATTTCATTTAAAAAAGCTATTTTGAAAATTGCAAATGTCAAAAGAGTATTGAGAAATTTACTTGGAAACATCTTGAATTTCCATGAAAAGTGCACTTTAAAATATATATATATATACATAAGTTGATTCACTTTCCTGTCTTATATCAAGAATATAATCAAAATAACACTATTCTAATGATAGCAGTCTCTGAATTGATTTCTCACAGTTATTTTGTTTACATCGTCTTTTTTTAATACAAAATAATATTTCCAGCTTCGTTCCAGTCTCGCATATGAAACCGGCCCATTCCATTCTGGTCTAGTAGGTAGTTTGTCCTGTGTTTAATACACCTCCGCACTTGAAGAACCCTCAAGTATATGAAACTGGCTCTGAACCACGCTGTTTCAACGATACTTGATCAGGACTGAGGACATGTCATCACACACGTGAAGATTATATATTATTTTATTGGTGGTATTTAACGTACACTTTCTGAACACATCGACCTATAAACTGATTAAATCTAGAACCTACACAACACCCAGCACCCTTAGGGCCGTCAATTCATCACCGTGAAAGGGTAAACTCACATTTAATCAATTATACATTTTTCGGCTGTGCTGAGAATCGAACTCGGAACCCTTAGCACCGGAATCCTACCGATTGAGCTAAGGTTTCTAACGTAAATAGATATATTATTATTATTATTATTAGCACCGCGTCTTACTACCCGTTTGGGCTATACGCACTTACGCTAATGTGTAATGGTAGAGTGATTGCGAGATGAAATGAAGGACCTACAGTTTAACGTGGAATCC
>CABFOW010004075.1:44064-62183 GCA_902141385.1 Timema californicum | reverse complement strand
AAAAAAAACACCACCAACTAATGCAATCAGCCGGGATTCGAGCGTTGCCCTCCCGGCTCCAAACATTACCTGCGCTCCTAAAGCCCATTCATATCGATTGTATTTGATGCCGCCGTGTCATAGTTACGTGTGAAGTCCAATGAAGACGTTTGTTGTTATTATTGCGGTGAGCGACGCTCGTCATTAGACCGGACTAGCAAAGTTGAGCCACTTTCGAGCTGTCACAATGAACCCGCCTGGAGACCACTCAGCTACGCGTCACGCCATTGGCGGAGGGGTGGAGCTCACACACTTGTCTGTTTGAACACGTCACCCAATGGCGCGCCACGGTCACAATGATCGTTCAAACAGTTTGATGGGAATTGATTTTGTTCTATTGTTCGAAGTGTTGAACTATTTTATTTCTAACTCTTGACAACGTTTCAACCGATGTTTCCTGTTTAATTTTTTATCAACTAATTTAGTAAATTCAGCCCCGCTTAGGTGGCCGAATGATCTTAAGGCTTCAATCTAGGACTGGAATGAAATGCTGATGATGGAGGAGCTCGGGGTTTGAATCCCGTTCGGGTGTACTGAGGGTGTTTTTTAGCTAAATGGATTTTCACTATTACTCCACGCAAATATGGATACACTTCCTCTGAAATTAGCTTTCCTCAGTCTTAACAAGTAATTAGCACACATGCGTACAGCCCGGATGGGCTATGAAACGCGGTGAAAAAAGAAAAAGAAAACCATTTTGCACGGGAAAAAAAAGCGATTTAAACTTTTTGAACACATAGTATTTTTCGAAAATTTCCTTAGTAATATAAATTGATTTAAAGTTATTTAAAATACGTGTAAAATAGTTTAACCATATCCGTACACTACTTTTGAATAATCTAGGGAAAATAATTAATCTGAGCTCACTTAAATTTGAATAATGGACACAAAATCATGTTGCCTGAAAGAACATTGGATCACATAAACCTACACTTTACAAGACATTTTTGGAAGAAGGATATTTATATATTTTATGGCTCCGCTAAGCAGGATCAGACTCTTGTAGTAGGATCTTGTATTGACAGTGGAGATCCAATTACTAGTTATGGAACTCGAATAAATTATAATAATGTAAAAAATTCCTGATATATTTCCTGGTTTCAGTGCAGTCTATCACCGCTTTCAAGCTTTCACTGCTCTCTATCACAATTGATTTTAAAAAACACGTCTAGAATTTGTGTGGATAAATTATTCAATGCAAAAATTAAATATATTGTAGAATAGCTTTAAAAATATATCATCAATTCGTGAGCAATGTGCGTTATGTCACATAATGAAACACCATAGTAAAAACATACCTTGTACAAAGGGCAGGCTTAATACATATTGACAAATCTCAGCAAATAAATTTTTATTTTAACAAGACATACTAAATCTACTTTTAAAAACTTCAAAGTTCACTAATCTAAAGGCAATATAATATAAAAAACTCCTTTGTTATTCTTTTAGACTAAAGTGGGTATTATGAAATTATTTCTGTTTACTTAATTTTAATGATAATCATCTTCATTTCCTTCTGTTTTAACTGTTAAGAAGGTGTACTATTAGATTTTCTCTTTAAAAGTTTGATAGTGATTCATGCCTTAATATTTGATATGGAACTCTAAATTCTTCGATGGGTTTCAACAATATATTTATTTTCCAACTTTGTTTTTAAGATCAATAAACAAACATTGAATATACATATGCAATAGTTATAAAAAAAAGAACGTATAAAAGATTACAATACTAATCGTGTTTGAAGCTAGCAAAATATAGGGAACCAAAATGGCTAATATGACCCTATCCAAAATTAAAATAATAAGGCTCTACTAGCGTATATAGTTTCTTAAGGGAAATATTACGTTAGAACATTTGAGACTCTGTTTCAATGAAAATAGTAAATATTATTCTTTGTGCTGTGAAATTTGAAAGTCGGTTCAATTAGAACACGAACAGTACAATTAATTTTACACTAAAGGAAAACGTTTATTATTTATTGATAGTTGTACACATTGCCATAGCTCAATACAGTTTTTTTTATAACTATAAGATTTAAATTAGCTATTATTTTGAAATATTATTAGAGCATACAAAATTCACTACCAATATTATCTTTTAGTAGATGAACGAAGGGCTCTGGTACGCAATTAAAAATGGAAACACTGGAAGACACACAAGATGATTCCCAAGATGAAAGTCAATTACTACAAGATAACTGTATCAGATGTCCAAGCACTGATTTTGTTAATAAATTCGGCAATGATGACGCTAGGCCTATATTGATTCACTTGGTATGCAAGTTTCTTAAAGTATAAATACTTATTTATTATTTAAAAAAAATTGTCATATGACACAAATTTAACCCATTATCTTTGGTTTGGTGTGGTAACGCCCTTACCATGTAATCCAGTTTCACGTAATGCAATGTAATGCTTATAATTTAAGGTAGGCCTAAATCTTATAGGTACAACACAAATAGGTAGTGAGAGGCTGTGGTAAAGAAACAAACCAATCAATTAAAAGGGTTTTAAGGGATTTTATTTTGTGTCTTATATAAATATAGGTAATCAATAACATTGCAAAGTGTTTTTTTTTTGGGGAAAAATATATTTTCTCATAAGTTGAGCCTAGCGAAAATGCTTTCTACCCGGTAACGTAAACTCCAATTTCCCCTTTACCCCTCATAACCCTCGCCCTCCTTGTTTTCAGGCCAAAGGAGAGAGGATGAGCTATCAGGACTACATGTCTTTCAGGAGATGTTTCGAGGGAAAGCACTCACTTCTGGTAAGTTAACAAAGGTAAAATGGCGCCAAACAGCTATTTTAAATCAAACATTGGAAAGAAGATGGAAGGGTAAGGCCAACACACTAACCAGAAATCTGTAGGCCGATGCATAGAGAAGGTGGACTGATGTACCCCACAGCAAATTTCAGAATTATTAGTTTTGTTGTGTTTTTAACTGTGAAATTTATGGCCTACAGTTTTATGGTAAGTATGTTGGCCCTACTCTTCTATCATATGTTATGGTAAGTCAAGCGCAATATGATATCGGTCTGTTTGATGGCGTACTTTTGGCCTAAACTCGTTGGGAAGAGGTTTGACTCCCACCCAGATAATTCAACTGTTTCCATTCAATGCGAGAAAGTTCATCGCTCTAGCCTGATGCCATAGAAGTACATGTTGGTTACAGGCGGGGAAAATTGTCTAGAATTAGGAGAAAACAAGGAAACTGTCAGGGAATTTAATTTTTAATCATCAAACTTAAATCCTTGGTTAAAAAAAATCCACAAATGCAATTTTTGGAAGTTTTCTTCTTCTGTTGAAATGTTTCGAAGGTGTGAAAGTTACTGTGGGTGTTTGAAGCGAAGGAGATTTAAAATTAACTTTGAACACCCTTAGTAAAAAAAACAACACACTCCATGGTGTCGGCCTGAAATGGAGTCATATCGACCAAGCGGCAGCCATCTGTTGGCAAATATGGTACCAACTTTTGTGGATCGAGGGTGTCATATGGTCAGCACAGTGAACTCCCTGGGAATTAATCTCAGTTTTCTAGACCTTAGCCACTACTTCTTTATTTAAGTAGTTCCTCATTTGTCCTCACGAGGCTGAGTTTAACTCGTTTCAGACACTTTGCTTCACAGAAAAATCTGGAAGCACCGGGGATCAAACCCGAAACTTTTGGATCTGTAGCCAGGAACTTTGACCACTAGACCATGACGATCCCCTAGTAATAAATACGGGAACCAAAATTGAAAATTTAAAATCATACTTTAAAACTACTTGTAAACTCACCTGCTTTTTATAGTTCCTCAAATTTAAAACTCAAAAATACCATTATCCTCAAAAAGAAATTCCAAGCACAAACCATGGTTAAAGTGTCTCTGGTGTCATCCAATTGACAGTACCAACGGTTTTGATGTATTAGTGGTTCACACATCTGACTGTCTGGGTTTGAAACCTGTCTGGGGGAACTAAGAAGCGTTTTCCCCATCCTTACTAAGAAAAGCTGGTGCATTTTCTCCCCTCCTCATTCCAACATCTATGAATTGAATGATTCAGTGGTCTAAGACGCTACTCTCGTAATAAACTAGACTGCTGCTGACGGGGGGGATCTGGGTTCGACTCTCGGTCGGGTGTACCGAGGGCAGTTTTTTCCAAAATGGTTTTCCACTCTCCTTTCACACTAATGTTCGTACAATTCATCTAAATATAACCTTCCTAATCCCTAAAACTATTAGTGTAATTAGTACATAAACGTATAATATCCTGAACAGCTTGTGAGAGACAGTGCTAACAAACAAACAAAAAAAAGGCCGAGATGTATGCACAGGCTTACCAACTTCCATATTTGGTCTGATGTTCTTGCAGGATCTGTCGTCTTCAGAACTACTCCTAGACGACCTTGAGACCTACTACGTCCTCTGTTCCAAACAAAACCCAGGGGAGGTAAGTCATTGCAAACTATTAGGAATATTCTTCTCAACATATAGATCGAGTGCGCGGAGGTGTTGAGAACAACCGCCTGCGGGGTTAAAAATTAGTTTGTTGGTATTTTATCTTTGCGGTCAAGAGCCCTGTCTCACTGCCGATTGGCTCAGGGAGTTAGGTAACGAGATTACGTTCAACCCACACCAAGTCAAAATAAATTTGTGGATTGGTATACAATGTAGAAACAAGCCATTTAAAATTCATATGGTATATAAATATAAGTCTGTTGGTATGTATAATATATTAGGTGAAAATAAACGAAAAATGATATAATATTGCAAGAATTTCATCTATGATTTTAAAAAGACAATTTTAAAAATAGTATTTAAGATACGTTAAAGGAAATACATACATCTAAAAGAAAAATAATAACTAAAACATTAAAAAAAACTATATGTTAAAAGTCAAATACGATTTCAAGATTAATATACATAATTTTTATTAAGTCAAAATGTGGACAGTTCAAGAAAGTAATTATTTGTTGTTGAAAGTAGGGGGCTGTATTTGATATAGATGCATCATTTGTATAGTACTTATATTAGGAGTCGATCCGGATTATTCGGGATAACAACAATAAAAATCACTCATTGAAAACCATTCACAACTCATTTGGCCTACATTATAATATTTAGCACCGCGTCTTACTACCCGTTCGGGTTATACGCGGCCTACACTCAAACTTAGACCTTGTTATCAACGTTGACCAAATACAACATAACCTCATTATAATCTTGTTTCTGTTTTGAACGCTCAGATGATTTCCAACTTTGAAGATTTCGTAAAGAGACGTTCGTCCATGGAGGGAACCAGCATGGGCGTTATCACGGCTAACATCTGTCTGAGGATTATGGAGGCTATTTTGTTTGGGCACAAGCCGAGATTAAAGAAAAGGATTATAAACATTTCTATGGAGGTAGATTATATGGACTGAACCGTGTTCCTTACAATTAACATTTATCCAAGTGACTTTAATATGAACATAGTTTTAATCAAGGGTATGTGTAAAGATACATTTTTAATTGCTTAACAAATTTTAAAATCTTTGAAGCAAAGTCGAAGATAAGATTATTGTTGCTGTCGCATAAGTTACTACTTTTAATTTTTCAAACCACCACTAAGTGACCTGCTTTGGTGGCCGCATGGTCTAAGGCGTCGCTCTCACACTAGACTATACTGCCGATGACAGGTTCGATCTCGGTCATGTGTACTGAGAGTGTTTTTTTCCCTAAATGGTTTTCTACTCTCTCCACGCAAATGCGGATACACTTCCTCATAAATTAACCTTTATAATCCATAGCTCATTAGTGTAATTATTACATAGGTGTATACTAACCTGAATGGGGTGGTAATACGCGATGATGGAAATACCATTAAGCGGATCTAGGTAAGTAGAAAAGTTTGGTTATATAAAAAACCAAGCCCACTATATTATTTTATGCCGACATCTATCACTGACTACGCTTTAGATGTCATTATAAACTAGTCCAGCGGTTACCAAACTTTTTGAGACCTCCTGGCCCTCCACATGTCAGATTTTCCATGTGACGAACCTGTAACCAATATTTTCAAAGAATGTTAAAATCCGAAACTCATATGAAGGGAGTGCTTTCACAAGAAAAAAATATCTGTTTTCTTGTATTATTTATTCCATTCTTCAAAATATGTACGAGTACAGACATTGAAAATTTGAATGGTGAATATTCACCATACATAATAAATTTTAGTTTTTTTCCTTATAACCGCAATGCCCCGTACCATGTATGCTATTCAATTAATAATATTCCACCTCTGACAAGACATCTTGTGAATGTGGGGAATGCCAGGTCTCCACCGTGGTTTGGATCCCACGTTAAACTGTAGGTCCTCCATTTCATCTCACAATCACCCTACCATTGCACATAAGCGTAAGTGCGTATAACCCGAACGGGTAGTAAGACGCGGTGCTAATAATAATAATAATAATTAATAATATATAATGGATGTATAAAACTGTTTTGTGCAGTAGACGTCGCTGAGACTTGTCTGATTGTAGGTGGACAAAAAAACGGAGCAGCCGTTACTTTTGAACTGTCATCAGAGGAAGATGTTGACCCGTTTGACTGCGCTCATGAAGTTACTGGAGGATCAGGACAGGCTCGACATGCTCGTGTTCAACCACAAGTTTCTCACCGTGGTGAGTCACAGTCAAACACCATCTCTTCAAAATACCGCTGTTGCAATAATTGTCCCCCGAAATGTTCACATCTTTGGCGAGCTTAAATCTTGGGATATAAACTTGGGATATAAAATAGGCCTACTCAATTTATGTTCATTTATGGCCATTTTGCGCATACAATTTTTTTCAAAGCAATTGAATTCTAAGTTGTGGTATATATCTAGATTTATTAGAATAAAATGAGATATTTCAAAGAATTGTTCAATAAAAGATTTTCCGGAGTAGGTTTAGGGTGTAAATATGTATACATAACAACAATATACTATTTTTTTAAAGCCTAAAATAACTAACAAGAAATATTTAAACTTCGATACAGCTTCGAGAATATTTCATATATTCTATGTGACTTTTCTTTGAATTAAAAAAGTGTATTTCGCACACCCCTAATAGATAGAACCCTATTTATTTTAAGCCCAATTAGTTTTAATAAAGAAAGGCGTAGAAAGATTACATTTTAGTGCTACTATGTGTTGTGAATTTTAATTTTGCTCGTACTGATAACATTTTCAGGTTGATTTTCCCTTAGAAGTGCTGTGGTGGCTCGAAAAAGAAAGACTGTTACTTTTCACCAAATACGTGTTGGCGTAAGTGTACCAAAATACCAATCCCTAGTACCCCCTAATATTTTTTTATAGTTTTTATTAGTATGACTTAGAGATGGTGTTTTTTTTTCATATTTCTGTCGGGGTGGCTACAACAGTCAGAGAAAATATGTAAACCCTGGAAAAATCAGGAATTTAAAACTGCCTGGAAAGGTCAGGCCTCCTGTAATTGATCAAGGAAAATGGTATATTTGGCTCTACTGGATTACTATTTGAATACTATTCAAAACTGGTTTTACCTATTTTTGAGTTCATTTCAAGTGCATATATAACAAATTGAGCATTTTGCATTTTTTTAAACTTTTATAAATCTCAATAGAGGTTTTAGTCAGTGAAATTTGGATTATTTGATCAGGGAAAAGTTGGGGATTTTTTTAAAAAAAATTCTGAGATTCTGTGGTGACCCTAGAATTTAATTCATAGTTGGTATTTAGGTATTATTTGGTCATACCTCGAGGAGAAGTCATGATTGTAATTCTAGATATAAAAATTAAGTGTCATTAACTGATATTTGAAAAGTCTAAATCCACCAAAAATGTCTACAACAATTGTGTTCAAAGTGGGCATCTAGAGAGTGAAAAATAGCACTGTATACTGACACCTTAGTTCAGTCGGTAGCTTGACTGCCTACTGAGCTAAGGGTCCTGGGTTTGATTCTTGGTAGAACCGAAAAAATGTGGGTTTATCCTTTCACAGTGATTAATCAACTGCTCGGGGTTTGTATGTTCTATATTCAAGTAAGTTTGTGTGCTGATATAATCAGTCAAATAAAAAACCAAACAATATGAGAAAGTATGTACGGTTGTATTGTAACTTTTTTTAAAAATGACATGTCTCCAAAATGCCTCTTAAGGACGTTGCCGCCCCTCCCCCCCCTTGATGTCACATCAATTCAAAATAGCATCTCTCATTGTTATTATATTTATTATTTACGTTTTGTTCAACGAGTTTTTCCAAATACGACATTGAAACATAAAACAAATTCTTAAATAATTCTAAAAATATATTTTTACTAACAAAAAAAATACTTTTTCGATCTTTATATTTTTAAGTATATTTTTAAATTTGTTTCAACTCATGTTTTTTGGTTTATTAAAAAAAATGGCTATTTAGAATCTTCTTGGCAGTATGTGGATTAAAAAGGTATGTGGAAGCAAAGGTCTCTCTAGAATAGGGAACAAGAAAAAATATAATTTTGGAATGCAAGTCAATGTTGTACGGGTGAAAATAATAGTGTGTAAACTCGTCATTGGAAGAGGGGAAGTGTTATAAACACATTGACAAGAGGTCTTACAGGGTGAACCACTAATTCTCTTCCTTACATTAGTGTCTAAGTGTGTCAAGTTAAAATGCAGCCTGATACGCAAAATCGCTTCAAAACCCCAAGTGGGGAGGGGGGGGGGGCGTTGTTAAGACTGGATCGTGTGTGCCCAACTAGGCCCTCTCGAGACCTGAGTCTAGTGGAGTCGTCTCTGTTCCGTCTGTTGTGTTCGATGGACGGGCGGGTGGTGGATAGCGTGCCGGAGGTGGTCGAGATAGACCTCACCCTTGAGATGGAGGTGTGCGAGGAGCATGACTCGGTGCCCCAGGGCCCTGACCTGAAGTCTCTGATAGGGAGCATGGTGCGGGACTTGATGGCGCTCCTGCTGGTGCGAGGAGCCTCTGTCCGTCAACAGTCCAATCAGATCTGCGGTCAGGTCTTGGAGAACATCTCTTCACAGGTCAGTGGTCGACTCTGAGTCTGCTCCAAATACACTTTTTTCAATCCATAACAAAGTCGCATTGAACAAAATTAAATATTCCCAAAGCCGAGTTTGAATGTTTTATGTCGAATAAAACTATCACATTATGCGTATTTATACAAATTAAGGCACTAAATATTATTAGGAGTGTGCAAAGGTAATTTTCAAAATGCGAAATGAAGTCTAAGCGAAGTTAGAAACATACAAAGAAATATCAAAGATAAGGCTTTTTTTGGTTGTCCCATAAGACTACTTTTAATTTCTAAACTGTTCATTAAGTGTATCAAGGTAACGAGAAAGGTTAAGAGTAAAAATCAAAGCCCACTTTATTAACTATTTTATGCTGACATATCTCTGGTTACATTATAGATGTCACTTTATAACTAGTCGGTGTTAAAATACTGTTAAGTAGCTGTTATGAAAATAACTAAATGTTGAAATATGTCATATTTACTGTGTTTTTTTTACATACATTATTGTTTCCAGCCTGTGGTCTGCGTCAGTTTTTTTATTCAAGCTATATATCTTAAGACTAAGACAACCACCACATCCAGTCCCCGGCCGTTAATTTATCAACATGAAAGGGTAAAACCCACATTTCACTGATGATACATTTTTCGGCCATGCCGGGAATCGAACCCGGGACCCTTTATTTCAGTAGGCAGACACACTTATGACTGAGCTAAGGTGTCGGATTGTCCTATTTAGCGAGCTATCTAAAACATAAATCAAAATTCTCTTCATTGTCGGAATATTTCCGAAGATGTGAAGAGTATTGTGGGTGACAAAGTCACGTCTAAGATTTGTGCGACTTTGCACACCCCTAAATATCACCTGTATAAAGATATTTTTTATCCCTGTCTGTTACCACCTGTTCAGGTTTAACACTTATGTATTAGTTACACCAAGTATTACGTTTCTGGTCATATTTTCTTTATGAATTTGTTTTATGTGAGGAGCAAATTGTTTGGAATTTGTCCTGATCCCAGGTAATAAAAGTGCTTCTCTCAAACGAGGGAACGCCTGAGGATAACCTTCCCGGTGACTATTTCACACCCTTGAGGAGGGTGGTTTACTTGCGAGGTGGCATCCTCACCCACTTTGCTTCCGCCCACATCGCCAAGATATTCTCTATGGTGCCGAGCGTTGGCGTACAAGACACCATCAGCAGACACTCCACCGAGTGGACGTACGACCGCATTCCTTCTCGCATTGCCGATTTCCTTTTGAGTGTGAGTTTAATATAATTCACTAATATATATCCTTTGGAGTCCGACATCTTAGCTCGGTCGGTAGCGCGTCTGCCAACTGAGCTGTTGGTCCCGGGTCCGATATTGCTGATAAATTTATCGTTGATGAAATGTGAGGTTACCATTTCACATTGCTAAACTAACATCCGGGGACTGGATGTTGTGCCTGTTTTAGTTGTAAATTAGATTATAAATAATATGAAGCTACGACAGGCCTAGCAAGACGGTAGTGGAAAATATATGGCTTGCGTAATAAAATGACCGCAGGCCGGAGACAGTGATGGATGTAGAAGTGTTAGAAGCTTCGTACATGCCAACAATTCTATATTTTTCAAACAATAGACGTTCAATTTCGTTGTCTAGATACTGAAAGTACTGGGAGATGCAGCAGTGAACGATATTGACAACGGGATATCGCAGTCCGAAGTGAACTGGAAGTGGCTACTTATGACAGTGTCAGTGTACCTCCGCCATTTCCCGCAGGCTGACAAACTGTTGAAAGGTGAAATAGTGGCTTCATATGTGCTAAGGACTGTTAAGCCTAGAATACTATCGTCACTGTATAGTGCTGTATTGCTGTCGATACGTAAATATGACGTAATAACAGATAGATCACTTAAGGAGCTTATGAATGGTTATGAGTTCATTTTTTAGGTTTTTTTTGGCTGATTTGTTTTGTTTTACTTGTCATTTTGTTCGTATTTTTTACTACATCAAACCCGCTTTGGCGTCTACTTGGTCTAATGTGCTACTCTCGTAGTAGACTAGATTGCCGATGACGGGGAGATCAAGGTTCGAATCTAGGTCGGGTGCATCGAGGGTGGTTTTCCACTCTTCCTCCATTCAAATGTAAGTACATTTCCTATAATTGTAACATTCCTAGTCCCTAAAAACCATTAGAGTAATTAGTGTGTAACCTGAAGAAGTAGTAAGACGCGTTGATAAAAAAAAATACATCAAACATAAAATTAAATATACATAACTACTAAACAAAAAGAATCAAGGTCTTAAAAAAGCTGTGTAGGAACGATTAAACGTTAGTATTTTTATTTAAACCATTTTTAATAGTCCGGGCACAGTTACATCTGATGTTCCCTGCAAATCTATTAATACCATTGATAGGTACACGAATCCGGCAACTGAATGTAACGTCCGAGAAGCACCCTTATATTACGACAGCTAATTGTTGACTGAACACTCGAGGCATAGCTCAAAGCAGGGGAGGATTGCTTGAAGAGGAGGGGATGAATATTCAGGCACTACATATATTTTATGTTGGATAGAGATTGGGGTTTAAATCTATGTTGAGTCAAGAGTTTCGCACAGTGTTTTATAGATGTATGCAAATGAATGTTCACTGCGATTGTGTGGTCCCATGTGTCGATAACCTTGCCTGTGTTCACTTTTAATACTAAGGCTGTGCGAGTAATCAACGATTCGAGTTACAAGTCGAGTTTTATTTGAACATTTTTACAAAACTTGAAAAATTGGAGTAATCTGGGAATTTTCACTATTACCGCTAAAAATAAGAGTTTATCCGATTTGATTTTAACGACACTTCTTATTCCCTGTTCAGTTTATACACGTATATAATAATTACTCTAATGGGGTGTAGATGATAAAAGAATTTTAGAGGTAATATACCTGCATTCGTGTGGAGGGAGAGTGGGGAAACATTTAGGAAAAACCATACTCAGTGGACGTGACCATTATTGGCTGCTTAGTCTAACATGAGAGTGATGTCTTAGACCATGCAACCACCGAAGTAGCTAGTTTATAATTAATGTGATGACATAACTACTTGGTTCAGAAAGTGCTTTCTTAAAAAAAGACAGAAATTTTAAATCCCCACAGATATTTGAGATGAGGACAATGCATATATAAATATATATTCTTAAAAAATTTGAATCATAATTTGTTTTAGACTGTTTTAATCACCGCTTCAATAATGTACAACCCGCCTCGGTGGCGTAGTTGGCTAACGTGCTTGTCGTATGGAGCTCTACTGCTGAGGACGGGGAGATCGAGGTTCGAATCTCGGTCGGGTGAACTGGGGGTGGTTTTCCCTAAATGGTTTTCCACTCTCCCTCCACGCAAATGTGGGTTCACTTCCTCTAATTCAACCTTCCCAATTCCTAATCCATTAGAGTAACTAGTACCTAAAGCGTATAACCCGAACGGGTAGTAAGACGCGGTGCTAAATATTATTATTATTATTAATAATGTACAAATAGTTTGTGTTATATCTGTTTTAATCACAAATATTTAAAAATAAATCTCTCTCGCAGATCTGGTGGAGCGTCACTTACAAGAGGCCGTCCTCAAGCGAAACCTCTCTCTGTTGACGGCAGTCTTCCTGTTGGCGCGCCACTGCTGCGCTGCCGAGACCCCCCTCTTCCCCTCGTACCTGACATGGTTCGCCGCGAGCTTTGGCAACGACTCCATCACCGCTGCCAGTGTGGCCAACTACCAGGTCTTGCTCAAGTTCCTCACAGGCCTCGTCCCGGCCGAACCCGCCTTTTGCCTCAAGGTCCACATCAACAAGGTCAGGGATTTGGTATAGTCTCCGGTGCATTTCTCTGTGACTTACAAAAAAAAAAAAATACTTTCTCGGGTTTTAATCGGATAGACTGTGGTGAAATGTTTGACGACAAGTCAACAATTAGTTCAAGTTTGTCTGAACCCTCTGAGAACATCTACAACTTTATGTTTGGATTAAGTTAGATATCATAGATGTACGGTATGAGTCGGGCAAGATGGAACCCTTATTGAATATAAACTTATTTTTTCCAGTAAAGCTTGATAACAATTTAGTTTTTATTATATTATTAGAACTATTTTGTACGTATTGTTAGAGGTGAAAAGTCACGTTTTAAATGCAGTCAAGTAAAGAGTTCCTTATGCTGACGACCCGCCTCGGTGGCGTAGTTGGCTAACGCGCTTGTCGTGTTGAAGCTCGACTGCTGAGGACGGGGAGATCGAGGTTCGAATCTCGGTCGGGTGAACTGGGGGTGGTTTTTTCCTAAATGGTTTTCCACTCTACCTCCACGCAAATGCGGATTCACTTCCTCTATATCAACCTTCCGAATTCCTAGTCCATTAGAATAATTAGTACTTAAAGCGTATAACCCGAACGGGTAGTAAGACGCGGCACTAAAAAAACAACTTATCCTGACATATCTTAGTTTATCTGTGCTTGCGTGATAGTGTAATTTAACCGCTAGTAGACATTAGAATACTGTTTAGTAGCTGTTCCAAAATGATTAGGTAGAAATATGTCATATTTAGTGAGATATTTCAAATCTCTTCATAATATATAATGTTTTCTTCTTCCTTAGAAATTGTCCCAGGATGTAAAGATTATGGTTGGTGCTGTGAGCATTGATATTATCTATTAAAGATAATAGATGCATATTTCACAAATTGTTTTAGCACATTTTTTAACTATAAAACAGTTTCCTGTTATCTAAATCAAACCTTACTATAATTTCGCCAAAAGAGTTTCAACACGTGGTGCCAAAGCATCTTGTTTAACTACTTGTTCGGGTCATACACTTACGTTATAATTACACTAGTGGTTTTTGGGATTAAGAAGGTTATATTTAAGGAAGTGTACACACATTTGCGTGGAAAAACCACCCTCAGTATACCCGACCAAGATTCGAACCTCGATCTCCCCATCATCAGCAGTCCAGTCTCCTACAAGAGTAGTGGGTTAGACCAAGCGGCCACCGAGGTGGGTGCTATCATCCTCAATATGACATTCGGTGACACACAGAAATCCTCCCCAAGTAAGTTTATTTTGTCACCACGTCTCGCTACCTGTTTGGTATTTTACGCATATGTACTAATTACGCTAATGTGTTAAGTATGAGGAAGATTGAATTTATAGAAAGTGTACCCACATTTGTATGTAGGAAGTTTGGAAAAACCATTTAGGAAAAACCACTTTCATTATACCTGACTGGGATTCCAACCCCAATCTCCCAGTTTTTGGCAGTTCAGTATATTGCAAGATTGGCGCCTTAGACCATGCAACCACCCGATCGGGTTCAAGTGAAAACTTGTGTAATTTCCCAGGTACCCAAAGCCCCTGCCAACTGCAACGCCATGCTCGGGGATTACATCCGCTTGGCCAAGACGAGACTGTTGGACATCAACGAGACGACAGAGTTCGGCTTGTTTGGAAACACCACAGTGAGTGACTCTTGACGTCCTCGGTGATCTTGTGGTAATGTGCTCTCCTTAAGATCCGATGTTCTTGGGTTCAAACGCAGCCGAGGTCGACAGATTTTTCTTGAGCGATAAAACTCCGTAGCACAACTTCTTTCGGAGGGGAAGTAAAGCCGTTGGTCCCGTGTCTATTTTGGCAGGTAAAAGTATCCTGAAAGGTTTCGCGCTCGCTTGTAGAAATTATTTTGTTCTGATATAATGAGTCAATTCAGAAAGAGCACCTTAAATACATCAGATAAATTAAACCAAGCCCTTGACGTACTTTGACGAGCAGGGCTCGTCATAACATAGTACGCTATACAGATACTTTGACGAGCAGGGCTCACACATTATGTTCTTGCTTATACTTCATAGATGGCAGGAGCTGTATGAATAAAACTTTGCGGTGTTATTCCTTATTTATAAAACAAATGTTTCGTTTATTTTTTTAAATTATTTCTTTTATGGATTGCAGGTATTAGCGCCATTGATGGCACAAGTTTTATCAATAGAACTTGCAGTTTTATTCAATATATTTCAACCAAAACTTTAATTTTTTTTTTTTTGCGAAGCGGTGTTATTCAATTATAAGTACAGTCAAGCTATGAAATGGCGTCAACTAGTAAACAGAAAGTTTCTCGGCCTAAAAAACTGGCTAACCGACGCAGAAATGACACAGATACTTTGTGATTCTGACGATGAAAATTATTTAGTACATACCAGTGATAGTGAGGATGTAGATTTTTCTGATGATCATGATAGTGTAGAACTAACTGAAGGTGTCAGCAATAATAACATAGATAGGTTTTCTGAAAGTGGCAGCTCTTTTGACAGTAGTGACGCAGGCAATCAAACAAATGTAAATATGGGGGATGGATGAAGGATATGGGGGACATAATATAAGTGGGAGGGGAGGGAAATAAAGTGATAAAGGAGAGAAAGAGAGTTAAATAAAGGCTGTAGGGAAGTTCTAGGAGAGAGGGGCGATAGTGGAGGTAGATTGAGGGGAAACGGGAGGGAGAAAGCGGTAAAGTGGGAGGGAGGAGAACAAATGATAATTTAGCATGACATAAAAATGTTGCTTTAGGGCATTGAAATGGCAAAATATAGTATAGAAGTTATATCAACTAAACTAAACTTGTGCATAAAGTATTTTGGGGTAATGTGATTTTTGGTCTGACAACACTTTCTATTGGTTGCTTCAGATTTTATGGTTTCCTGTTGTTCCAATCAACAGTAATGTCGTGTCATGGAATTCTGCCGAGGTAAGCAGAGCTAGTCTAAACTGTATCTGTGAATTGGTCAGATATTGAGGGGAATACATTCCCGTGTGAGGTGTGTAGAGCAGAGTCTATGTATGACTGGTCAAATGGGGACAGAGTGGGGGAGAACATATCACAGTTACAGTTTTAACAAGCTCTGCTTACCCTGGTAACACTACACTACACGACACTGATGCATTCCCATGTGAGGTGTGTAGAGCAGAGTCTCTTTATGATGGGTCAAATGGGGACAGAGTGGGGGAGAACATATCACAGGTACAGTTATAACAAGCTCTGCTTACCCTGGCAACACTCCACTACACAGGTCAACAGTTGAACTACTGATTAATATATGATAACGAAGATTAGGGGTTCTGCCCATAACACTAATCTTGCTCGCAATATTATTTCTTCTAATTCTCCGTTTAGCCGGTTTTTAACCAAAATTTATGATCACAAAAATATGTACTGAAAAGATGTTTCTAATCTACAACAATGGCAGATAATTAAATTGTTTGATAAATGATAGTTTTCAATTAAAATGTGTATGAGTCAAGTTTATATCTCAGAGGATACATTAGTTGTGCGCTCAGTGTACGGTTACATTTATTTTCCAGTCCGCTGAAGAAGACGTGACCAGGGTTTTGGCTCACTACGAAGACACGGGCGAGATAATCCAACTCTTGTTTGATGCGTATCTTATGCGACGCTCGTACTTTGAGAAGCATTTCCTCCCGAAGTTGCTTACGGGGCGTGATATCCCGGACCCACCAGATGCGAGGGCGAGGTTTATCGAGAAACTGTTCTTGGCCGGCAAGATCCCGCGACCCGCCTTCCAGAAGTACCAGAAAGCCTGTGCAGAAGCTTCCAGAAATCTTGAAGCGGTTTAACCGTCCAGTTGGTGTATTTGTTTTTTTTTAATGAAGATGATCAATGTTATGGATATATCTTATGGCTAATACTCAAGTTTACATAGCATCTAACGATTACCTTATCTACAATGCAATTTTTATATAAATGACCTTTTAGAAAATACCAATAGAAACTTTTTTCTTGTCAATATTGATACCATTTCCAATTGTGTTTAAAATGATTAACTGTAAAGATGGATCTCACTCTCCCAAACTCACCCTTAATAATATCAGGAGTGACCTGATGGTCTAGGGACAAGGTGTCAGACTTCTGTGCTGGGGCTTCGGGGTTCAATCCTCGGTCCCGGCACAGATTTATCCGATTGCCAAACCCTTCCTTCACCTCTGACAAGACATCTTGTGAATGTGGGGAATGCCAGGCCTCCACTGTGGTTCGGATCCCACGTTAAACTGTAGGTCCTCCATTTCATCTCACAATCACCCTACCATTACACATTAGCGTAAGTGCGTATAACCCGAACGGGTAGTAAGACGCGGTGCTAATAATAATAATATCAGCAACTGTTTAGCTTTAGTAAAATGCCCGCTGCTTCCAATCTTCTTCCATCTCATGAACTCCCTGTACCTCCCATTATTTCCTGGATAACTTCATTCCTAACCTTGTTTCTCCTCACAAACTTCATTCCCATGGCCTTCTTGATAGCCAAAGAATTAATTTTACGCTTGGTTTATTTTATAATCAAAGTGACTGTAATCGTGTTATTACAATAAATATCTACTATCTTCCCTTGATCTCCCCGCCATCAGCAGGCCAATCTATCGCGAGAGTAATATTTAAAGCGTGTGGACAAAGAGGCGGGTGTTATCTATTATCAATATTAGTCAAAAAATAAAATTTAGTATTTTCTTAGTTTATTTTTTTACCACACCTGCAAGAACTTTATTCATTAACTTAAACTTTCTAGCGTGTGCGATGTTATCATTCGACAGTAATTTGTAATGCATTTTCAAGCTTAAACTATTGTATTAGAGAAATTAAATCACCCTCGAGCAGGGTTTCAGTAACTGATAAAATTTTATTATATTCATAAGAAGGTACAGGTAAGGTGAGTAGGAACGTGTGTGTGTGTGTGTGTGTAAACACCAACAATAGGGGCAAGGAGGTGACCTGGCGGTCTAGGGGGTAAGGTGTCGGACTTCTGTGCTGGGGGTAAGGTGTCGGACTTCTGTGCTGGGGGTCCGGGGTTCAACCCTCTGTCCCGGCATAGATTTATCTGATTACCAAACCCTTCTTTCACCTCTGACAAGACATCTTGTGAATGTGGGGAATGCCAGGCCTCCACCGTGGTTCGGATCCCACGTTAAACTGTAGGTCCTCCATTTCATCTCACAATCACCCTACCATTACACATTAGCGTAAGTGCGTATAACCCGAACGGGTAGTAAGACGCG
>CABFOW010004074.1:0-62193 GCA_902141385.1 Timema californicum | reverse complement strand
ACTGAAATAAAAAACTATGTTTCTCTTGTGACCTCATGGTTGTTTTTTGGGCACGCTTCCTGGGCTCAATGTGGGCATCACACAATGCACTAACATTCTAATGATATCATTTTTCATAATCTAACATAACCTCAATAATCCTAAGCTAACCGACCTAACCTCGAATTTGACATTCTCATTATTTATGGCACAAAATCCTAAAGTTTGGCCTCGCGCGAGAGTACAAGGAAGACAAGGACATTCAACTAATACGCAAAATGTGTGGTTCCTTTTCCCTACTCCAACATAAGTATGGTGAAAATGGGTGAATTATCACCATGTAGATTGCTCCATCCTACAAAAAAAAACTTGGCGAGGACGCTAATCTCACGGACGCATATCCCACGCTTTCTTTTGGGTAGTGCGTTCGGGCAATACTCTCATAAATTAACTACTCTAGTGAAATAGGGATGAAGAAGGTATATATTAGAGGAAATATACCTGCTTTTGCGTGTATATAGAGTAGGAAATTATTTAGGGAAATCCACCCTTAGTAAACGCGGCCAGAATTTAAACCTCATCCTCTCCGTCAACCGGCAAACCAGACTATATGATCTTGAGATTTATACCATGCGCCCACAGGTGAATTTATTTAGCACCTTGTATCACTACCCATTCAAATTAACCTATATACTTATGCACTATTTCGGCCCTACTCTAATATGTTAGGGACGAGAAAGATTGATAAAATTTAAAGGAAATGCACTCGCGTTTTATTGGAGAGAGTAGCAGACCATTTAAGGAAAAACACTTATTATTCCCGACCAGGATTCGAGCTCCAATTTCTCCAATATCGACAGTCCAGTATAGTGTGAGAGTGACGACTTTGACCATTTTACCACGGTTTATTTTTATTAAATGAAATATTCGTAGACCCCCTCTTTCAATCTGGATCTCGTTGTTTATGTAATTTCATCGAGTGGGTACGGAAATATGTATTGTGAGTCACCCAAAAAATACTTATTTACTATGCAGCTGCAAAATCTTCCCTCTTATCAACCAAAGGCACCGTTGCAATCATATTCAAGTTCGTTCCACCTAAGGCAATTCTGCATCATCTAATGTAAGTAATACACATTAAACCCAAGTAGGACGCTGCGAAACTCGTCTAAGTGCTGGAATACATCACTTCAATGAGAGGTTAAAAAAAACTCTCATGAATCCAATTGATGAAAGAGAGGTGGGGGTGGGGGTGGATGTAACATCTATTTTATTTTTCTAATGGTTGAAATAGTACCGTGAGGGCGTCCGCCCGTCTGTTTGTCGGCCGTAGACTCTTACGTTATGTCAAGTACTGGGGGTGGTGACGCCGAGGGATTTATAGCGTCTCCCGATAGACTAGCGTCTGGGAGCGTCGCGTTCCCTGGGATCTGTCGCAAACAAAAGGCGTCGTTATAATATCTGTCTTATTTATACTCTGCAAAGAGTTCGTGAAGTCACGCCCTGCACAGCTACAAAATAGAAATTCTAAAAATTGTATTTTAGGGCTAGTAGACGTTTGTATTCCAAAGCAGTGGTAGATCAAGGATCAAATTTTGGCTGGGTGTGTTTTCACATTATCATTATGGATTTCCAATTTTCTCTTCAATCTGACAGGCGAGATTTTCATTCAAGTCTTCCCGTACGGGTGGTTAAATAATTCAAGCCATCAGACTCGCAATAGACTGGATTGCCGGGGACTAAGAGATTAAAGTTTGAATCTCGACTAGGTGAACTGGGAAAGTGGTTTTCTCTAAGTGATTTATAACTTTGATATTCCATTGCCTCTCTAAAATTTCTACGCGAGTTCACGAAATCCAAAACTTCCTATTCCTAATCTCTTAGATTAGGGCATTAATATACCTTGAGTGTAACGTACGGATTAAAAAAATAAGTTTTCACCACACCTTTATCCGTAAAAATTCCACTTTATGTTACATTTGTTAACGTAAAGGACACACTTCTGTGGCCACATGGGCAAAGTTGTCACTTTCGCAGTAGACTTGAATGCTGATTACGGGGAGGTCAGGGTTTGAATCACGGTCGGGTGTACTGAGGGTAGTTGTTCCTAAACGGCTTTACATTCTACCTTTACGCAAATGCGGGTGCATTTCCTATAAATTCAAATTTTAACATCCCTAACCATTTAGCGTAATTACCACATATGAGTATAACCCGAACGGCTAAAAAACAACACCACGGTGCTAAAATAAATTAACGATGTACAACACAAGTGCTTCACGAAAATGGTAGCCTATTCTATTATTAGTTTAAGGGATATCAATTAACCCAATTTACATTTTCTAAACAAATAGTTATGTCAGCAAATGTCTTACAAACCAACTTAACCTCAAATAAATCACTATACTTATTTCCATAGCTTTACGTGAAAATTAAAATATAGATTAGGCCCACTAGAAAGAGTCAATGAATTAATATTTATTATTTTATGCACCATCGGAATTGAACTAGTGTATTTGCAAATCAGTACTTTGTGTATTCATAGCCTCTCAAACAAGGGACAACCCGATCCTGGGCACGCGGTTTGTCTGTCAAGCTAATTCATAAATCACGTTCTTATAAAATATATGTGTTAAAAAACTTCAATGAAAAAAAAAATTATAATGCTCATATTGAATGCTATTGTTATTTATCACAAAGAAATTGACGGACTAAGTAGTTTCATGGACATGGTAGTTATTCAAATTGGCAATGAAACAACAAATAAACAATTTACTTTACCATTCTTTTCGTTTTTCTAGAAAAGGTAATTAATGGGACCAAAAGCTCTTGAAATAACAAGTCATGATTTAAGTTAATAGTTAATTTGAAAAGTTTATACATATTTAATATGTTGAGTTCAGTTTGAAAGAGGATGAAAAATTTACATATAATTCTAAAAATATATCTAGCTTATTTGTTTGAGTTGTTTTTCATCTCAGTTTTAAATATAAAACTATATATTTTCGCTATTACAATTATTGCTAAAACGAAAATTTAAGTTGTGTGCACATTATCTTAATACCCATCCAGGCTACCCGCCTAATTAGAATACTGAGATAGGGATGAGTACGGTAGAATTTATAATAAATGCACCCACATTTACTTGGATAAAAAAGGGGGCTGTATAAGAAAAATAACCCTCAGTACACCCGATCAAGAATTGTAACCCAACCTCTACATCACTAGCCAACCAGACCAGACAAGGTTGACGCCTTAGCGCACATGCTCAAAAATGTAAATCAGATTGAAATAAATCACTTGATCAACAGCCATACGTCAATTCAATTACTTGAACTAGTTTAAAATTGAATGTAGTTGAAAAATGACACCTGCACACGGAATCTATTCAGATACCTTTGATTTAACGCACCAAACCTCTACCATTGAGCTATTTAGGAATCCTCCCCTACGCCAGGTTAGTTCTTCCCTCATAGCTTTAGGCAGTCTGTGTTGAAAGGGTCAGGGTTCAAGTAACGTGTTAAGGTGTCATTTTTCAACAAAATTTAATACAACTAAAATTTTCACCACAATCCACTGTATACATCCCTACCAAAGTGAATTTCAACTTTTTTTAAGTATCACGTCTTATTACTCGTTCGGGTTACACGCACATATACTAGTTATGCTGAGAGTTTTAGGGATTAGGAAGGTTATATTTAGAGGATGTGCTTCCACATTTGCGTGGAGGGAGAGTGGTAAACCACCCGAACGAAATTAAAACCTTGATCTTCTCGTAATCGGATGTATAATTTACTGCGAGAGTAGTGCTTTAGGCCAACCAGGTACCGAAGCGAGATTCAACCAATTGAATTAGTTTATTAGCGAACGAACAATTTAAAAATCAGGAGAATACATCGAGATTAAAATGGACGTCATTTATGGCTGAACGCGTTTTATTGGACACAGTTTTAAGGCAATAAAAATGAGGGATGTGGCATTAAATAGAGTATTCCAAAATTCATCTGGCGGGAGGATGAGAAAACTACAATAAAATAAAAATATACTATTTAAAGGTTTATCTTTTTAATTTTTCATCAAGAAAGTATGGTGATCATTACATGAATACATACATACTTACATATACACACATTACATACATACATACATACATACATACATACATACATACATACATACATACATACATACATACATACATACGTACGTACCTAATCACACCATTCCCTTACGGGGCGGGGTAGGCAAGTAACTGTGAATATAGCTCAAAAAACAACTTCGTACTCAATCCATCCTCACTAACTTTCTCTACACTTTCCTATCCTTGCATACTCCCTTAGCTTCAGCAACATCCATAAACCGAGTCATCGAGTCGATTTTTTCTTTTCTTTTTAAACCTATTTAATGTTTCTCTTCTTCCCACATTCATCACAACATCTAGCCTTATATGGCTTACCCCTTCCTTTTGACCTACACATTTTACTTTCATATATTTGCTTCGTCCTTCGATCCATACACACCCTCTCACCATGCCCAAACTAACGTAAGACACTGGCATGAAACCACATTGCACACCACAAATCTTGCATGCAGTTTTTTCACGCACCTTATCAATTAAAACTCTTCCAAAAACTTTATCTGGAATAATCAACTAGTTGCCCTATAATTCTCACATTCATTATTACTGCCTTTGAATCCATACAAAGGTGATACCATTCTTCCAGTAATTAGGAACATTCGAAATCCCAGCACACACATTGAACAACTTAAATAATCTGGCAAGTAATTCCGCACCCCCACACTTATAATCCCATCTACTCCCGAAGCTTTGCTATTCCTTAACATTTTCATATAATCATTTTCATATCGCCTGCTTCATCCCTTATAGAAGTTTTCCTATTTTAGATTACTTCCTCCACATTTTCACTATACAATTGCTCAAAATACTCTTTCCATCGCTCTCCTATACCATTTTCATCAGAGATAAGCACACCACGTTCATTCTGAATCCCAAACGAGCTCCTTGCACTCTTTGAATCTTTTTCTTTACCCACTTCTAGAACAACTTCTAATTTCCTTCAACATTACTATGCATTCTTTCTCCTTCTTTTAAACTAGTTTGCTCTTTACTCTCCTTTACTACTTTCTTTGAATTCATATTTTTCTCTTTGTATAGGTACCACAACCTCTTATGTTCTGCTTCATTCTTCACAGCAATCATTCATTTGTATGCTTCTTTCTTTTCTCTCACAGATTCTTTCACCTCTTCAGAGTAGGTAGTTAACTAATAATTAGTATTAGGTTTTTTAAAAATTTCAAAACTTTTTGGTTCAAAATTGGTATGTGGGGATTATTTTGTATGATAGGTAATAATGTCGCCCCTATATTTATTTTTCTAAAATAAAATTTAACCCCAATCTCCATGTCACCAGAAAACCAGACAATACCAGACTGACACTTTATTACACTTGCTCATCACTGCTGGTAAATCGATAGTAGTTGAAATGAAGATAACTGTTACCAATAAAATATTTAAATTTTGTATATTAATTTAGTACTGGATATCATATACATAAACTTTAAAATATAAATAAAAAGAGATGATGAGAACGAATTTTAAGTAAATGCATAATAAATGTCTCACCCCGCTAATAATAGGTAGTAATACAGTTGAACCAAGCGTCGTATTGCTGTGTGGTTTTTTTTAGTCTAAATTAGAAAACAATAAAGATAATAATAGTTAAATTATTTTATCAAATTAAAATAATTTAGTACATTTGATTTTTTTGACGGAAAAAAACAATTTCACTCATTCTAATTTAGTTGCTGTTGGGTGAAATATGCATAAAACCTCACCTCGATTCGATTCCTACCAGTCGATGATATAGAAATTTACACTTCGTTTATCCTGGAAGTCATACTTTGAGGGATTACACTATGGTGTATCTTATAAGTGTAATAGAGTAAGCCTTCAAGATAAAGGCTGCTATCTCAACGAGTAAACGTTGTATACATTTTACCGACTCTAACACCAAACCTATTGCTTAATAATGTTTGTAAATATACCTATAGTCTACTCTAGACGGTGTATGTAAATGTATACCTTATCTACGATAAGAGAGGTGGTGACAGCGGAAGGCTCTTTATAACAAATATTGGCTTAAAGTCACTCATGTCAACCTATTCGGAAATAACTATTGATAATGGAGTATAACTAATAAAATAATATTTATTTCACAATAGGTTGATATTAGTTACTTTTAACCAGTGTTTGCAATAAAGCCCATTTTCCTAGCTGACACCACCTTTCCTACCCTAGATGGGGTACACCATAGCACCAACCCTGTCGGTTGATGGTATGTAAATGCCTAACACTAATGAAATACGGAGCTGACAGTAATAGCATTTAGTACATCGTACAATGTCGCCTGTGGTAGCTTTACAAGGGGCGGTAAATGTTGAATTCGCCCTACTTCAGCGGAGCCCGCTTTATGTTCTTGCGAATGAGTAATTGGTGTTCGCTGGGATGTTGGACCTGGAATAGACATTGCATGTGGGTATAAAGCGTACTATGTAACAGTCAAATATTTATAGAGTGGGGTGCTATCAAACAGCGAGGAAAGCTTACCATACACCCTTTCGCCAACCCATACTATCTGAAATCGTTATTTTGGCAGTCGAAACATTCATACAAACAAACAATTTGACTTAAACTATTAACAGTTTTAGCATTATTGAAACACGAACTTATATGAATTACTATTAGTATTATTATTGAAATACTATTATGGAAATAACCGTATAAGGGTTTCTTTTCTTCTTCTTTTTGTGAAAGTGGTTTGTGGGGGTTCACTTAAAAATGATTTTCAAACGAGAGCTTCTGAAATCAAGATAGCGAACAAGCCGAAACAAGGTGTCCTCGATGACATAATACAAACAGTTTTATCAGTTTTGTTTATTTTATGATTACAAAATAAAAACTTTGGCAAAATCTAAGTTCAATTATTATTCAAATAAATTAAATAGAATGTGATTAGAACTATCTTATTTTATGCACTACACAATAAGTTCAACCATAGTAAAATAAAATACTAAACATTATTATTAATGATGTTAGAGTTTGGTTAATTATGTAGTGCGGCTTAAAATGTTAATCTATAAACAGATATTATTAATTAGGCCTATATAAAATTAAAAACTACTGCTGAGTTTATTATTATTTACCTAAGTAGTATGTTGATAAAATGTTAAATTTTCTTAACATAACAATAGAGACAGAGAAGGTAGATATCAAGCTATCCAATCAAACTCACATTTCATTTAGTGGAAACAATAGAACATGTATGAAGTATAATCGAAATTACAAAATAAATAGGAGATATATACATGTGCGAATATATGCTGAAATGTTTCAATTTCCTGATGATATAGTATTAATCGTATTAGTATCCCTGTCGCGACCACTCTATGCGGTGACATCATTGTTTGTGGCGGACACATCTGTCAAATATCATGCTCAGCGAACCATAAATCACTTTGAAATGTTAACTGTTCTGTTCCAGACGTGGAGAGAACGCCTGGAACGTTTGATAGCCTACTACATTCAGCTGTGTGTGCAGAATTGTCTAGCATGCAGGCGTTTAACACGCTATTTGACTATAAGCTACATTAAATTACATTTAACTTTAAGGCTACTTACGGATTTATCTAGGTGTTAGGAAACTCTCGAGTGTAGGTTTGTTCAGAGAAAGTGCGAGCTCATTACAATAAACAAGAGTTGAAAAACCACAACGACAAATCACACGTTGAAAACCATCCCCAATGCACACAGCTAAGATTCAAGTCTCAACCTTCCCATAGATAATAGCTCAGCATTTTGCAAGACTAATGCCTTAGAACATGTGATCACCGGTGGGGGATATCTGTATTCATTGGTAAATGTTATATGCAACTAATAAGTTTGATAAAAAAAATGTTGACAAATATAAAGTGTGTGTGTATGAGTATTGGTTGTATTTTTAATGCTCAAAACGTAAGTGAAAAGAGTAGACTGCTCACTTCAAAGGATTTCTGAAATTAGTTTGAAAAATTAAAAAGTGAGTGACAACGCCATCGGCTGATAATAAAACCAAATTCGGGGTTGACATGCAACTATTAGAATATTAATTTCATTAAATTTATGGGCCAACTAAAATAATTCGATTGACTCAGTGCACTCCTATTTAGGATAGGTGGAAGAAAGAGGGACGGATGAACATGGAGAGAGAACGAAACATACAGTAGTAACAATACAATAAATTTACAAGGTCAAACAACAAGAACTAACTTGAAACAAAATTTCCCGAGTAAGGTCAGGCCAAATATTCACAAGCGACCCAGATTCGAAATGTTCAGGTCCAGGCCAAGCCGAACCTCCACGAGCGAGCTCGAACCAGACTTTTCCGAGTGAGGCCAGTTCGAACATACACGAGCGAGCTCGAGCCAAACTTTCTCGAGTGAGGTCAGGCCAAACATTCACAGGCGCCCCAGATTCCAACTTTACCGGCTCAAGCCAAATCCAAACCTTCCTGATTGTGCCCAAAGACGAATCAAATATATTCTCAATTTTAGTAGAGAAGAAGGAAATTAAAATATTGGATCGTTAAGTGAAGTAACTCAAGAAATCAAGTTGGGAGAAAGCCTTAGGGAGGTTTAATCTATGGGTGGCGGGGTGTATATGGTCAAGTAGTTGCATGAGGGAGTATGAAGATGGCGAGATAGCCATGAAGGGGGGTGTTATGACTACGAGCCACGCACGTGCCTTTCAAGACCAACATGAAAGAGTCTAGGGAGGCTATGAAAAGGATTGAATGAAGGGAAGGAAAGATGGCTATCAGGACACCGGAGAGCGTCCTAGGTAAGTTAAGAGTGGCTGTAGCCTTTAAGGCCACATCCACATAGTCCTAAATTATTTCCATTAATTAAGAGAGTTCACATGAGTTCTGATTTTTTATAAACATTTTACTTTAGTTGTAATTTGTACTATCTTGATTTACAATTTTTTATATATAATAAGTAGGGGGCGGATTTATAGGCACTAAAATTTTAAAAAAAGGCAGGCAAATAGGCACTAAAAATCACAAAAATAGGAACATACATAGGCATTATAAAGTAAAAAGGGCAATAAATAGGCACTAAAAAGAAAAAAATAGGCACACAAATAGGTATAGTAATGAAAAAAAGGCACCAAAACACTCAATTTTTTTATTATTTACTCCTAAAATCAAGCATACACTTTCCATAAACACATATTAATTACTATTATAATTAATTATCAAACACTTCTCAAGATTTTTAGGAGTAAGTTTTGTTCTGTTGTCTGACAAAATGTTTTTATACTGTGAGAAACTTCTCTCTAATTCACATGAAGTCATTGGGAAAAACTTCAGACAAGATATTTCATCTGGGCTAAGCTTGACTTCTGGGAGTGATGTAGTTTGTCTGTCTGTCAGCAACCCCAAAAACCTTTCGTCGTTGTTTTCTGATGGCCACAGGACATCTAATATAAACAAATTAACTTATTTATAATTATAATTTTTACAGGCTAACACTGCGAATCATTAAATTAACACAGTATATCTGGTGCAATTACATTATAAACTTTCGCAAAGCATCACGAATAACTATGGCAATTGTCGAGCTGTTGGTTGCCTCAAGCATCTTTGAAACAACCAAGTGAGGTTTCCCAGGACCCGTGGAGTCTAGTTTTCCAACAATAACATTTGCAACATATCCGCCACAGCGGGCAGTGGTTTCATCAACAGTATCCCAGATGTATGATTCTCCAATATCTTCTCAGATTTTCTCAATAGTCTTCTTAAACAAAATAAAAATAATGTTTATTGTAAAGAGTTAACATTCAATACAATTCAGTTAGTATTTTTTAAATGTCAGAAAGAAAAACTGCTATTGTAAAAACGTACGGATGAATAGGTTGAATGCAAATAGTGTTTCCTCAGAGTTGATTCATCTGGTATCTTCATGTTGGTATATTTGTTTAGAAACTCGTTGAAATCTGGATTCCCCAGCTTCTTCCAAGGAATACCTGTGGCTACCATTGCAGAGCATAAGTCAGCAGAAAATGGCTCTTCGGTTTTATCGGTATCGTTAACTTTAGGAAAAAAAAAATTGAGATCCTGTTTTCTTTCCGGAATTCTTCATATGTATTGCAGTATTTTTGTGTTGTTCTGGTTGATACTTCTTCTTACAGTTTACCTAAATATTATTAATATAAATTTTCATCCATTATATGTGAATTATACAAATTAACAAAGCATCACCTAACAAAAAACTAAGATTTAAAAAAATTAGGTAAGATTGTTATGTTACGCTTTGGTAAATATTTTCCACTTTGTCGTTGAAATACTTCAATAAGAAATGAAACCTAGTTTGAACAATAGCAAATAATCGTGATTTACTTTTAAAGAGTAGACAATATATTAAATAAAAACCATGACTTTCTAAATTAATAATTTCATTTCCCCTTTTGAAAAGATAACTTACCTCTTCGGAACATGGCTGACAAAAAATTATTTTGCCATTCGTTGTGAAATTCCTATCACCGCCAATCCACTGTTTGAATAATACACTTTTACAAGATTTCTCTTTAGGCATTTTCTACTAGTTCAATAATTTACACTGAGTCCAATACAAAGAAATATTAATGAACAACAGCGTAATATACACAACCACTGACTGAACTGACACTGTTGTATGCTAGAAGAAAATCTTTGTTGCCGGACTGACCAGTCTGAACTTATCAGACCACTGGACACGGGGGTTTTTTCCTACCTATCACGAGTATCTACGTGGAGTAACCTAAGGAGCGGAGGAGGAGGGGGTAAGGGGGTAAGAGGGTGCGGGGCAGCTGCAAGTAGTTATAAAGTAAAAAAGAGGGTGGGATGAAGAGAGATATAGAAAAAGGCACTTTAAGACTCCCATTTGTAAAATAGGCACTAAACAGCGAAATAGGCATTTATAGGTACTATAAAAGTTATTCACATTATCTTCGCAATCATCGAAAATAAACTTATACCTCAAAAGCCTACTTTTCAAAGCATAGGAATAAAAAAGGCATTTAGGTCAAAATCCACCCCCTAATAATAAGCATTGTTGAGGACATTACTTTACATTTCTATTGTTTTAGTGCAGATTTAAGATATTATTTGATATTTATTGAAGTTTTAGTAAAAATACCAATAATAATATTATTGTATTTTTTATGTATGTAGTAATGAAAATATTAATAAAGGTCCTCACTAATTTTTATTATGTATTAAAAGAAAACAACAAAAATTTAGAACTTGCTTGAAAACCTTAAACATTTTAACCAACTTTCAATTTAATTTATAATATGTCTAATACCTTTTTCACTTTCTCGTTATATTACAGGTATAGAAAGTATTGTGATCGTCAAAAAAATCGAACTCAAGATTTTGATGAATGTCGACGTTTCATGACACCCCTCCCCCCCCCTCCCCCAATTCAAAAAAAAGTTGCAACAACACCTGCTCCGAACATAACATGTGCGACTTAAGCTCTAACTCCAGTGTGGAGTGTGGATTTGCCTTCGCGTAGAAAATAACATTACGAATGCGCATGCTTTGGTAAATCACACACTCATATGTAAGTAGGACATTTCCTCGAGATAAAGCTGTTGGATACCGCAGAAGAAATAAAACACATGCTTCGTTATGTTTGTTTATATCATCAACAGTAACTAAGTTCATTGTGAAAAGATATCGAAATGTCTTCACCAATAAGTCTTTCATGTGACAACGCATTGTTGATCGTGGTACGTACGCTTAGTTCTGATGCTCGCTTTCGTATCGATTTACGAGGTGACCCTTCTATGGATGGGGCAACTTCAGCAAATTTATTGACTCTGTTGACTGGTCGACCACTTCGAGGATTGTCTTAGACGCTGTCAGAACCAAACGTTCTCTTCTATCAAGCTAAATATTACTTTTCTTGGAGGTGGCTTCCGAAATCTCATTGGAACTTCGTCATAATATTTGACATTGTTTGCTTAGTCTTTTCTGGATCCAAACACTCGCAACTAAGCGCTCTTCAGTCGATAAACTACTCGTATCTGCTATATTTAGATCGTTTCAGTTCAAGCTCCCACGTGCAACTAAAAAACCTTTGCTTTATTGACGCGTTGTTTACGACACCATTCACTACTACCAACAGTTTGTTTTTTATTGTATTGTTGTAAAAACAGCTGTTAAAACACGCTAGATGTCACAGAGGGTATTCCAATTATTTATGTTACATTGATGATCATATTTATGCAATTCGTAAGGGTACGGTGACTTATGGCCTAACCTGTATATTATTGAATTAGATTTTTTATAGTAAAATGATATTTGTATAGCACTATTTTTAACATCTATTTACACAAGACCATTCTATTTGTGTGTGTGTGTGTGTGTGTGTGCACTATATCGTATTACCCTTCCAGTGTATAAGAATATTTGCCCTTCGGTGATTTAGGTCAAGGATGTAAAAATTACAAGAAATTTCTTCACAATGGAGTGGAGGGATAGTGGGAAACCATTCAAGCTAAAACATACTTTGTACTCCCTGTCGTAATTTGGATCTTGAATTTTCCATCATTGGCAAACAAGACCAAATAAAGTTGACGTTTTTGTATGCATACTCACTAGTGTGAGCGATGGCATATTTTAATTCTTATTACATTAAAATTGCGGACTTCTTTAAATAACACTATTACAGATTAATTTGATTTATAAAATTTAAATTCCCTTTTTGATATAATGTAATTTAAAAAATTATTTTATGAATTTTGACATAAATGTTAAACTATTTTTAAATAATAATAATATTTAGCACCACGTCTTACTACCCGTTCGGGTTATACGCTTTAAGTATTAATTACGCTAATGGATTAGTAATTGAGAAGATTGAATTAAAGGAAGTGAATCCGAATTTGCGTGGAGCGAGAGTGGAAAACCATTTAGGAAAAACCACCCCCAGTTCACCCGACCGAGATCCGAACCTCGATCTCCCCATCCTCAGCAGTCTAGCTCAACACGACAAGCGCGTTAGCCAACTACGCCACCGAGGCGGGTTATTTTTAAGTAAGAGCTTTCATTACTTATTACTACTTTTTGTATCACCACATTAAAAATGTTTTAAATATTTAAGTACTGGACACTGAAGTTATTTTTGAATAATATATATTATATTGTTGAGTTATTCCTGACAAATTAGTACCGTAGTCAATGAAAACTTATTGAATCGATTAAATTAAAATCCGTTGAATTCTTATAGAAAACCTTTAATGAGTGTTATATTGAAAAAATGAAGATTAGTAAACCATATTAATTATTTCTGACATATACATTTTTACTAGCAATTATTTTAGTTCTAAGCTTATATAAACAAACATTTCATTCTGGAGATATTTGTACTATATATATATATTTTTTAAATGATAATGGGTAGTTTCCTCCAAGTAAAATTAATATATTTCAGGGATAAAGTTTTATGGAAAGTAATCTCACCTCCATTTATCCCAAGTTTTTTTACTTTATTTTTTAAATGGTTAATATCACAAATAATTGTTTTCCGTTAATGTTTTACAGAATCTTGATAAGCACCGTAGAGTGAAAGTTATAACTGAGAGAATAGATAAACATTGTAGATCCATATGATTTATCTAGAAAGTTCATGATCAGTGGGATACCAACCATATCAAACATACCATAAAAAGTGTTGGTTCTAGAAATTGTAAGTCTAACCTTTAAAAAGAGATAAATAATCCACGCTACCATGTCCCATATTCTACAACCCGTCCGGGCCACCCGTACATTTAAATTAACAGCGGTAGGGATGAAGAAGGTAAAAACTTGAGGAATTTACCCATATTTGCGTCGAGGGAGTGTGGAAAACCATCAAGGGAAAAACATACTTTTTATTCCCAACTGCAATTTTAATCCCGACCTTCCCGTTACCGACAAACCAGACCATACATGGTTCACGCCTTAAGCCACGTAGCCACCTATGCGGGGGGACTGAATAAATTTAGGCAGCCCTACTAGAAAATTAGTCCTTTATTACAGTTTCTATTTTTAATTTTACTGACTCATTTCCAAGTAGTCTTGAATACATTTTGGAAAAAGGAAGGGGTGGGCCTTGGCATTCCTGTTATTGTAGTGACCTGGTCCGCCAAAATGTCAATGGTTAATGTATGCATAGGATTTCCCTGCACGCGATGCAACCACTTCTACTCAATACCGGCCATGTGACCAACGAGGTAGATTGTAATTTTTTAAATATGTTATATATTATCTAGATATATGTTCTACTTGACTTACTAATAACATAATGCATTATGTCCTATTATGTTTAATAGACCTTTATATATATATATATATATATCCTTTATAAACATAATATATAATACATGTTTAGTATTTTAATATTACCATCGTAATCTAAAACTGTGCGAAAATTAATATTAATTACCTATTCTTATAGTTTCATAATAATGAGAAAAGGATAGGTGACGGTCAGAAGAGAGTTTCGCACGTAACCGTACTCGTCTCGCCTCTGTAGGTCTTGCCTCCCACAGACTCATACAGCACACACACACCTGCTTCAGGTGTGCGAAGGTGGAGGGCGGAGGGGTGGCAAGGTGCTAGCCAGAGCCCGACACTGCACGCTAGGCCTGTCTCGCTCCGCCGCACGCCAGCACCCCTTCCTCCCTTACACCCCACTTGGTTGGGAAATGGGGGAAGGAACGGGAGAAATTGCAACTAGTCCGCTGAATTAACTCTGCACGGCATATGACGTATAAACCTTGATTTTCTTACGAATGGACATTTGGAGCACCTTTTAGAAAATACAAACATTATTTTTTCAGTCAGTATTGATAACATTTTATTATTTTATTACTTTTAATTTTTTATAATATACATCCAAAATTGACAGATTCATCACATGACTTATGAATACGTGAAAGTTGATCTAGTAAATTATTATAACCATCAGATAAGGTTCTTCCTAAGAAAATTAGGGTATATACAGTATCCCCGTGGCTTCTTTGGTGCTGACTGACAGCTCACAGCCGACTTCTGACAGTCAACATTTAGGTATATACCTGAAGTTTGAACGTCAAAAGTGACAGCTGCCAAACACATGATTTACAGATCATATAGTTCGGCGTAGGGATACATAATTTGGTCTGGTAACTTTTCAAAGCTGTCAGTCAGCACCAAAGAGGCCATGGGGCTACTGTATTTATTATTTCCCCGTTATATACTTCTAACATCCCAACCGGGCCATAAGCTTATTTACACTGAAACTTCTATTCTGGCAGCCGGGGTTCAATCCTCGGTTGCGGCAAAGATTTATCTGATTACCAAACCCTTCCTTCACCTCTGACAAGACATCTTGTGAATGTGGGGAGTGCCAGGCCTCCACCGTGGTTCGGATTCCACGTTAAACTGTAGGTCCTCCATTTCATCTCACAATCACCCTACCATTACACATTAGCGTAAGTGCGTATAACCCGAACGGTTAGTAAGACGCGGTGCTAATAATAATAATAATAATAATAATAATAATAATAATAATAATAATAATTCACTGAACCTATAAAGATAAGAACAGCGCAAGCTCAGAATAGATTTGTATTAATTTAAATGGAGAGTGAGTGACCATTAAATACAATAATTAGTTCACCCGGCCGGGATTCTAACCACTCACCTCTCCACCACCGAAAGACCAGAGGATATAATACTTAGCACCACGTCTTACTACCCGTTCATGTTAGTCACTCAAATACTAATTACGCTAATGGGTTAGGAACTGAGAAGGATGAATATAGAGGAATTGAACACACATTTGTGTGGAGGGAGGGTGGAAAACCATTTAAGGGAAACCACCCCCAGTTCACCCAAGTGAGATTTGAACCTCGATCTCCCCATCCTCAGCAGTCTAGCTCAACACGAAGCTAGCGCTACACCACCGAGGCGGGTACCACAGAAAGACAGACAGATCAGAGGAGATTGACGCGTTAGATCGCTTACCAACCGGTGCTGGGTGTGAAGTTTGCTTCTACAGTTTTATTTTAATAGGAAGCGGGAACACTTTATCCACTAGGCCGGCTAGGCACAATGCCTAGGGTCTATGAACCTTTTATGGCCTACAATATTCCCTAGAACAAATACATAAACAAACAAAAAATCGCAAATTTTAACTTAACATATTTATTTTGTTATTTGAATGACAAAAACAATCATTTACGTCATCACGTTTCTTAACAGCCTCACTCATAAAATCACATACACACTAGTGTAACAGGGTTATGTTATCATTCGTAGTGGCATTGCACAAATAGCCAACCATTGGCGGACCCAGGATATTGTGTCAACAGAGGTTCAGAGGCATTCACGGTGCATTAAAATTTGCGAGTATTTTCAAGATTCATTAAGGGGCTGTTTTTTTTCGTATGGGTGACCTGGCGGTCTAGAGGTAAGGTGTCAGACTTCTATGCTGGCGGCCGGGGTTCAATCCTCGGTTCCGGCAAAGATTTATCTGATTACCAAACCCTTCCTTCACCTCTGACAAGACATCTTGTGAATGTGAGGAATGCCAGGTCTCCACCGTGGNTTGTGCATGTGGGGAACGCCAGGCCTACACCGTGGTTCGGATTCCACGTTAAACTGTAGGTCCTCCATTTCATCTCACAATCACCCTACCATTACACATTAGCGTAAGTGCGTATAACCCGAACGGGTAGTAAGACGCGGTGCTAATAATAATAATAATAATAATAATTTTTCGTATGCAATAGATGAAATTAGTAAAAATATTGAAAACACAGGAAAAGTGCCAAGGACCCACGAAAGTCTTAAAACGGCCCTGATAAGAAGCCCTTTATTTGAAAACTGGAAATTCATATATCCACCATGGCATGAATAAGATATTACAGTTATTTTATTTAAGAGATATGATTGGAAGCTTTTAATAATGTTCCATAGGAACTTTATTTATTAGTAAATCAAATAAAACATATTTCAAGAGTGCCAAATGTTAGTGACTTTCTATCAATGTTGGTGCTCGAAAGTGGACTTCTTATAAAAATCAGGGTTGTCTCTCTGAGTGATAGATAGTCCATCATAAATGCAGGGTAGCCAACTTCGACAAAAAGGCACCGTATATATCTATGAGTAATCAAAATTGACACACCCTCTCTCAAAATTGACAGGTGCAGAACAAATTACTTAGCGTATAAATTAAACTCAGTTATCACGATTTCTGTTTTCAACCCAATTCCAATTATTAAATTTTAACCTCGATTTTTCAACTCCGTATTACGATTCCTCAACATTTACAATTTAAATCTTTTTTGATCTTTCAACTAGACATTAAAAATAAATAATTTATTTATACTATACCGTACAGTAACGTGATAAAAAAGGATTAAAAATTGTGGATGGTACAAATGAAATGTTTTTACCACTAAACGACACTGTTTATATTTCGTAATATCAGTAGAAAAACAAAGCTAATTTGAATTGCATTTAAAGTTTGCCAGGATTAAAGTGAAACATAAAAATAACTAATTATAATGCTCTCGATGAAAAAGTATTTAATTATGAATAACTAGCAAAACCATGCGCAAATTACGCAATAACATAACAAATATGGGAAAGGGGTCTGAAAAGGAGTGGGAAATTTTTTTCGTAGATGCGGCTGGGGGGAGGGCTGTCGGAGGGGATTTGGCAAGAACAATACCCAAACGCCATCGGACTTGGTACTGATAATGCCATAGTCTGCTACAGCCCGTTGAGAGGAAAGGGACTTTCCTACCACCATCCCGGGCTGAGGGCACTCCATGGATTCGTCTTTAAACCGTTAAGAAACACACATTTGGACATGTTTTGGGTAAAATCACGCCTCAACCCAGCACGCCAGGCCTCAAGGAGAATAAATTTGCAACTTCTCCACCAAGAAGCGGAAAACGCTGGCTTTAATAATCCTTTCAATGTACCTATGTAACATGTATATGGTATGTGTTGGTAAGCATAAGGGCCTAAACCTGGCTCTCCTTTTCGTCACTTGCTGTCCTCCCGGACCTTACATGCTCCGCTTCCACCGCAGTGGCAAAGCTCGAGCGTGGAGAGCCAGGGAACTCGCTCGGTCGCGACCCAACATGAATATGGGTCCCATAGCCCCAGCACTTCTGGGGATTTGTCTGGGCGGAGGGTAGGGGGTGTTACAGGGGGGATGGGATGATGGGGGCAACCTTTTTAACTTTCGGTAAAAATTGTTGTAGTTTTAATGGCAGTTGCACATCTTCAGGTCAACACATCCCTGATTTGTCAATTTAGACCCATAAAATAGGTATAATGGATCCTTCGTATTGTTCTACCAGGAAATGAATATGACTTTGACGCGTGCCAACAAAAGAAAATCATGGCCGTCTTGACTAAGATAAATAAAATATTAAACTATAAAATAAGAAAATTATTTTTTACGTTAAGAGATTAATTTTAAATAATAAAAGGGGCTAGGGGGAATCGAGATCATTACATATTAACATAAATTATAGACCTATATAGAGGTAGCCAATATGGATCGTTTTGGAACTTGACTATCTCGGTCCAGTGTACAGTGGGTACGTGAATGATCACGTCCCTTGTGTACTGACCTGTTCCCCTGAAATCACGTGACCACCTTCTCCCAATGGCTATCCTTTGAAACATGACGGTGGAATGAGTGAGCGAGTGTGTGTGTGTGTGTGTGTGTGTGTGGTCTAGAAACGAACCCAGTCCCATTACCGGGAGACACGAGGTGGGATCGTGCCCTACTCGGACCCGAGGTTGTCTGAATAGCACGTATTCGCAATGATCTCGACTCTCATGTGTGAGCCGCAACACTCGTTTGAAATAGACATGTTTTGTATGTCAAGGGTGACCAACACAACCAGAACTGCGGTCATACACAAGTCTAGAGAACATAGATCTGATTCCTGGTCGTGATTGTTTTGTCCCTCACGCTCCACGTCTTACTACCTCTACGGACTATCAATATAGTTACCGTGTTAGACTGGCTTACTGATGACGAAGAGATCGGGGATCAGGTCCCAATTGGGTCCATTGAGAGTGTTTTTTCCTAAATTATTTCCCACTCTCCTTACACGCAAATGAGGACATATTACCTCTAGCATGCTTCCTCCCTCATACTTACCCCATAAGGGAAGTAATTATTCGAATGAGGTAGGGATATGCGTATAACCTGAACAGATAGTAAGATGCGGTGATAAAAATATATTTATATTTACACTTACTTACACTAATAAGACAAGGAAGAGAACGGTGGAATTTAAAATGTAGTTGTTTTTAAATCACCTAGGTGTGATCTATTGCTTGTGGTTTGGACAAGCAGGAATATTGACTACGCGATTTGCCGCCTTGGTTAGAGTCGTAGCATATAATTTGCCGAGAAGATGAATGTGGAACTATATTTAGTAATTTTACAAATGGTGTAAATTAACAAAGTTACTACTAACGAACTACACATAAAGTAGATTTTAGCATTTACGTTATAAATATATATTGTTTTAATTTACTTTTTCGTAACGTCTCAAAAAGAGGAAGTATCGTAGAGGAGAAAAAAAAATTAGAGATTTTGATGGATGCCGACGTTTCATGACTCCCTAAACCCGAAAAAGTTGTTTTTCGTTATGCTATCTGGCTGTTTGCCTATATGTAATTATTCATATCTGTTAATCTACCCAGACCCGAAACAATTTTACCGATAGGACTAAAGACATGGTATCTAAAGTTTGCATAAGGTTCCTTAGAGGGATTTTCGGAATTATCTATCTGACCCTAAAATTGAGGGTTGTATAGACCCTACTTAAAGGCAAGAATAAAAACACGGTTTTCTTGAAATTGGCTAAACGATTTCGAATAAAATTGTGTATCCCGTCACTGTTTGACACTACAAACAAAATTGCACGTCTCTTGTTTTTTTTTCCAATAAATCATTTTGGGGGTAATTAACATATGCGAATATCTACAATTTTGAGCATATCTCCACAACTCTTTGAAATATTATTATTATTATTATTATTATTATTAGCACCGCGTCTTACTACCCGTTCGGGTTATACGCACTTACGCTAATGTGTAATGGTAGGGTGATTGTGAGATGAAATGGAGGAACTACAGTTTAACGTGGAATCCGAACCACGGGAGGCCTGGCATTCCCCACATTCACAATATGTCTTGTCAGAGGTGAAGGAAGGGTTTGGTAATCAGATAAATCTGTGCCGGTACCGAGGATTGAACCCCGGCCGCCAGCATAGAAGTCTGACAACTTACCCCTAGACCGCCAGGTCACCTCTTTGAAATAAGAAAACACGTATTGTTACAAAGTTATAGTAGGGCTGTTAGATATATAAATATAGATATTTGAAATAATATTTTCATATTTATAAGCAAATATATTTATTTAAATAGAGCTTTGTAAAATGAGGAGTTTAAGATACCCATAGCAAATAATATACTTCTGTAACAGCGCATATTATTTGATTTGCACTATTAGATGAAATGTGATGTATATTTTTCCATTATCTATCTATAACATTATATTATATTATTTGTTTCACTTTAATTATGATTGATATTGGACATAAATTGGTTTGTATTTGGATTCCGTCCATCTGTGCACTTAAGTTTGTGGCTATACACAATGGTTATATACCGGTAGTGATTTGTTTCATATTTTTAATATTTCTAATTTATTGATTGCCATAATTGTTTAAGGATTCCTTTTACTTTTCTCTTCATATTTTGTAAATATTTCCTATATAGGCACATGTAAGGTATCTCTTAGTTTCCGAGTTATAAGCAAATTGCTCTAATTTTAAGGTAAAGGAGAGAGAAAAGAGTGGGTACCATTTACTTTCTCATATAAAGATAACATATTGTAATCGTAAACATTTTCGACCTCGAGATTATAATGAATATGTATGTGCCCCCAAACAAAAAAGAAGAAGATTTTACGATTCTGTCTATTTGCCCGTCTGTATGTCCCCGGAGATAAAGCCGAAACGGTTAGAGGGATTTTGATTCTAACACTCAAATTAAGAGTAGTTCACAAATGAGTTATTTTTGAAAATTCCGAATTTTTAGATAATGGCTATAACTATTTTATTTTAAATTGGTATCTAGGGAGTTCTTGACATAAGTAAAAACAATTTAAACCTTTTTTTTAGTGTAAAATTGCTTAAGTGAAGTTAATTATTTTGTTTAAGTTCAAAATTGATCAAAAATAGTTTTAACTATTTTGTTTGAAATGATACCGGGACTGTATTTAACATTCAAGGAAAAACGTGTTTTATGGTAGTTTAATGATGATTGAGTTTTGAAACGTTGAAATATTTATATAATGTCTATCACTATTTTGTTAAAAATGTTTATCTAATAAGTATTTTACATTATAAATATGATTGATATTTAACATGCACTTTCTAACCAATGGATTTAGAAATTCGCTTAATTCTATAAAATAAACAGTATTGATTCCTCAAGCAATTAATTTGTTTCTGCTAGAGCTAACACCCCATTATCTTAAATGATCAATGTTTTAACCTTGCCGGGAGTCAAATCTGAACTTAGTAAATAAGTAAACATGTACATTTTTAGCCAGCCAACAATAAAACAAATTTACCATCACAGTAATATAAAGTATACTCTAAGAAGAGCTTTCAAGTCCAAACAAAAACTTAAGTTGCATAAAATGAAAGTATAATTTTGTTTTCAGAACATTATTTTTGTGGAGGTTTGAACTTTTTCCCAAGCGATTGATTTACTGTTTTACTTATAATTGGTCGGTAGATTTTTCATTTAGGAATATTAGGAGAACTTTAAATGTGTGTAAAGTTTTGTTTTACCTTTTAAATAACAAATCATAAGCCACGTTGTTTTGTGAACCGCGTCTTATTGCCCGTTCGTTCTATCCGAATATTTACACTCTTGGATTTGACATGAGTAAGGTTGAATTTAGAGGAAATGTATCCATATTTGCAGAGAAGGAGAGTGAAAAACTTTGTTTAAACACTCTTAACGCACCCGACCAGGATTCGAATCCCGATCTCCCTGTCATTGACAATCCATTATATTGCGAGAATGACGCCTTAGGTAATTTGTTCACTGAAGTGGGTAATCTTATTATTACAATTTGGCTTGTACTGTACATTCGACACATCATCATGCTCAATACCAGGGGTCCCCAAACTATGGCCCACAGGCCAAATCCGGCCCACGGGCCAAATCCAGCCCACGGAATGTGTTTATCCGACCCGCGGACGCTTAGTATCAATGACGAATACCGAAATGATGATTCTCCTTAGGTCCGGTCCGAGGTACGTTTACGATTTGAGGAGGAAGGGAGTAATTATGTTGGCTGCACAGCTTACATTTTAGTCATGTTTAACTATGGTTATAAGATATACATACATCGAAATAAGACATATATATATATATATATATAATGTATAATTTTGTTCTATAAGAGGAATTCCAACTTTCCCCCTCCCCTTATTCCCACTTCAAACTTAATAATAGCTTAAAATATTTGAAATTCAACTATAATATAGAGCAGTGGTCCCCAAACATACTTAGCAGAGGGCCACATTAGAATTGTTAAAGTTATATATATGTAGCATATATATATATATATATACATATACATGTAGCGTATATATATATATATATATATATATATAGTGTGTGTATTTTAATATATCGTGTTCAATCCAGTCCACCTGGAACTTTGAATATTCTAATGCGGCCCTCTGCTTAGTAAGTTTGGGGACCACTGCTCTATATTATAGTTGAACTTCAAATGCTTTAAGCTATTATTAAGATTGAAGTGGAAATAAGGGTGGGAGGGATGGTTGAAATTCCTCTCTTTCCCCCTTTTGTGTGCGCCAATGGGCAGAAACTTTCATTGAAATTTTCTACAGATACTTTCTATCGTGATCGGGGCTGGTCGTACGGGTACAGAAGAGGTACATACATCAGTAAACGTGGTGTGTACTGTGTACCCCACCTTTTAAGTGATGTGGGTGTCCGCCGGGGTCCACGACCTACAAGACAGCCCAAGGTAGAGAGAGGAAGGCTGCTTGCCAGCAAAATGTCAGCACAATCTACGACAATCGTTTGAGCAAGAGTNACACACACACACACACACACACACACACACACACACACACACACACACACACACACACACACACAATCGAGCAGGGAGCTTAGCCAGCAACGACTCGAGACAGGCGAGTATACACGCACACACATACACACGAGAGACAGACAGACATGTCTCACCTGGTGGTCTGGTCACACCTCTCCTTTACTCTAACTGGTTCTACTCTACCATTCAACAAAATGTCTCACCCGTACTAGTGGACACGTGGACAAAGACGTCAGTCACGTCTTATATAATTTGATAATACCGGTGGAGGACAGGGGTTCAAATCCTGGCTGAGGGTAGTTTTTTTCAAACATTCATGAACTCTCTCCCTAAACGTAAATGAGGGTAAATTTACTTCAAAAATCTACCTTGATCCCTACTCTACCTTGTGTAGTTAAATGCGTATAATTTGGACGGGTAGTAAGACACACATCAAAAAGAGTGTATTTTTCACCTACATGGGTGAGTATGTGAGTAAAGGTGTCAGTATCGTTTGCCAGTGACGGGGTGGGTAAGAGTTTTTAGTAAAGGTCAGGCGTATTGAGGGTGTTATTTCCTAAATGATTTACTTCTCTTACTCCAATGTAAATGCAGATACATTTTCTTTAAAATTCTAGCTTACTCAGTCCTACCTTAATAAGTTAGAATATGCGGATAGGCTAGATGAAAATTAAAGAATTAAAATCAACTGTTGAAAATTATTGTACCAATTATCATGACTGCTATGATGTGATGAGAATTGCTTTATTAAAATAAAATTATTACGGGTGCCATGATATGTTGTAAGCGACTTAATGGAAATTCTCTTTTTCAATCTATCTTTAGTCTCGTTTAATTACAAGAGAATACACAGCAGATAATTATATTATATTGAAATTAAATTCAGCTACATTTTCAACTGAATTTTGTATTACAAATGAACAAATGAAAACCTAACTTAAATTTTTTGTCTACAATGAAGAGGCTACGAAATACAAAATTCCTAATTTAATCTAATAGAAGCTTCAATTTTAAAATTTTATTTAAGTTGGTAACATCAAATGTTGTCAAAACACAGCCCCTCATTAATGTTTTCACCATAGCTGTTGCACTATTTGCTTCGTGGTAGTCTGCCTTGTTATATTCAGTGCAAGTCTCTGTACTGAATTAAGTACTAACAAATGTATCGTCTGTAGAGTGTTAAAATAATGTATCCAGTATTGGGACGGCTTGTGCCAGTTTGTAAAATATGTCCTTTCGTTGTACTAATGGCACTATTTAAAGGGAGGAGAGTGATATTTTCGTACAGTTTTACAGGGGAGGTGGGGGGGGGGGGCAATTGGTTCACATCGACAACAAATTGATAATCCCTCCTCTCTGGACGAGATTCAAGAAGACGCCGAGGGAGAAAATATTGTTCCTAGAAAGAAGCGGCTGTGAATTGTAGATCTTGCGCAAAAGCTGCTAACATCTGGTGGAACCAGATTCCTCCCCTCCCCTCCTTTCTGTCCACACTTCCCTTCCTCCTTAACGTAAATTTATATGTTTTTACATTTGGGAGCTTGCCCAAGTCGTAGTGGTTAATTGTCTGCAACCTAGCGTTCGTTGGATAAATAAGCGGTGACATATTTAATGGGAATATTGTGGCATTAATTCTGGGATTTAAAACCACGACGCATAAAGTCTTTTATTACTTATGTAAGCCTAGTATTTTATTCTGACCCTGCGAGGGATAAAATAAACTGGTTTTCTCCTTTCAAGTACATATATCTATGTTATACCGAATATAGCTTACAAATCGATTTTATTAGTTCGTTTGACAACTACGTTATCCATTTAAGTGGGCACACGAACAAAACGTCAAGATCATCTAGTCTGATTTGACGGCGACGTGGAGCTAGGGCTCAAATGAGAACATAACATTTTGAGTGTTGTTTTTCACCCTCTTTCCACACAAATGTCCTCTCATTTCTACCTTACTCCTCTCTACCCCAATGGTGTAGCCTAACTAGATTTGAATAGTCCAAACGCGTAGTAAGACGTCCAAAAAATACCAAGTCTATTATTGACGATTTAAGTAGCAAGGTTTAGGAAGGTAAATTAGATAATGCGCCCGCATTTGCTCGTACAGAAAAAGGGAATAATTAAGTAATACATGATATTTAAAAAAGCCTAATGCAGCCGGCCAAGATACAAACCTCAATCTCTTCATCACTGGCAATCCAGTTTATTACGAGACTAGATAGTGTGACTATAGTTGTGAGTTGCACATATGAAAAAAAATATCCCCAGTGTCTCCTACAAAATAGCACTATAACGATATTATAATATTATTACAAAACATATTACATATCATATAATTAAATTTATTAACCTGATTAATCTTGTAAAAAAAATGAATTTAAGAATGAATTAGTTTGATTCTAACACAATCATTTGTAGATACCACCCGATTCGGTGGCCGCGTGGTCTAGCGCGCTACACTTATGTTAGACTAGACTGCCGAAGACAGGGTGACCAGGATTCGATCCCGGTCGGGTGCACTGAGGGTGGTTTTCCCTAAATCGTTTTCCACTCTCCTTATAAGAAAATGTGTATGTATTTCCCCAAAATAAGCCTTCGTAACCCCGAAGCCATTAGTATAATCAGTACATAGTCGTATAAGCTGGACGAGTAGTAAGACGTGGTGATATATATATACAAAAAAAAAAGTAGAAACCCTTTCCTCCCAGTGATGCATTAGGTTAAGTAATTTACTGCGTATCTTTCCCCATGACCTAGAAAACTTGAAAAGCAGAGAGAATTTCGTAAAATGGCGTTCTTGATTAGATAACAGTTAGCCATTTAGTTCAAAATATTGTTGCTTCAACTTCAACACATGAAGGTAAAAAAAAAAGTTACAAGATTGCTTATGCGTTATTTTGTACTCAATAATACACTGCACTATTTTATACTTTATCTCGCAGATAGGTTACATCACTCTTTAAATGTAGAACTGGTTTTATTTGGCAGGTCCCCAATATTTTAGATTCAAATTGTACACAGTTTTTGGAATATTTTTCAGGAACGTTCATTTTAAAGATGGCTAAGTTATAATACTTGAATTGACACACTTTAAATTATTATTATTAGCACCGCGTCTTACTACCCGTTCGGGTTATACGCACTTACGCTAATATGTAATGGTAGGGTGATTTGCATTCCCCACATTCACAAGATGTCTTGTTAGAGGTGAAGGAAGGGTTTGGTAATCAGATAAATCTGTGCCGGGACCGAGGAGACACACTTTAAAACCTTGTAATGTCCGCAGTTGTGGAATCTTATTTTGTTTCAAGTGCATGGATAAGGTATGTCCTGTTTTCATTAATCTGTTTCTGTGTTAAATAATGCTAGTTAATTTCCTCACATACTTTATCCAAGGATGAGATGGGAGTTTTGAATGTTATAATTTATATTCGGGTTTTATCTTTCTTAATAATATTGTTTTAACTACTCATTTTTCATTTTAACATATTTAAACCCTTCAGGCGCTTTAAAAGTTCATATATTTTTACTTTAGTCAATTTAAATTGTACGGTGAACTAAGGGAAGAGGCCCAGCCTCTCTCTGTCGCTTTTCAACATCTTAGCATCGCTGATACAGCCGTTTAGTATCGTTATAACCAATTTACAGGCTTTCATGTACATCGGGTGATGCCACTTTCCAACCAATCAGAAGGCTGAGAATTAAGCACCGTGCTTATGATAGGTTGGGAGCATCGGACGAGATAGGATTCTCTGACATCAGCAGAGGGTAGGGAGTGGTTTTTCTCAGAGTAACAGAGATCTGGAACTAGGGATGGGAAAAACTGCTCCTTTAGTGGAGCAGGAGCAATCTGCTACTGCTCCACCACTGGACCTGTTCCTTTTTGTCACAGTCACTATATTCGTACCTATTACCAGCCTTGTTTTTTTAGCACTGCGTCTACTGCCTGTTCGGGTTATACGCATTTATGCTAATTACACCAATGTGTTAGGAATGAAGATGGTTGATTCTAGAGGAAGTACTACACCAACATTTGTTTGAAATGAGAGTTGAAAACGTTTAGGAGAAATCACCCTCAGTGCACCCAGCCGGAATAAATCTTAATCTCCCTGTCGTCAGCAGTCCATTCTAGTGCGAGAGTGAAGCCAGAGACCAGAGGCTGGCAACCTTTTTGATATTGTGGGCTTTATGGGTTTTAAAAAAATGTTTGTCTAATTTGAAAAAAAGTAAAGCAAAAAAAGCTCAATTTTACATTTTCCAACTAGTAATTAGCTATTAAGTCCATTTATCGAACAAATGGTTTGTTTGCTAAATATTTTGTGGGCTAGATAAAATCAGTCAGTCAGTAGATCGCTGACCCTTACCTTAAATAATTTGATCACCAAGGGGGTCCCTACAATGCCACTCATCAACGTAACAATTTATTGTGAGAATATATTGTAACGTGGGGCGCACGTGACCTGGTAGGGTCACAGGCCATTCACACGTGAACGTGTGAACCACGAGTTCTTTTAGAGATATCGAGGTATGCTTCCAACCAAACACGAATGAAAATGCCCACGGAATATTCAAAGTTTTAATTATTAAAATGACCACTTACATACACACACTGATTAGCCGTATATCTAAATTAATTATAACTAAACAAGTAATTAAGTAAAACAAAAAGAGCTTTAATCAAGTCTGTAACTTAATAAACTAATAGAGCACAAAGAAATGTAAGTAAATTGAATAAATATATTAACAACCATAAAACACCTAATAACTATTCAAATATTTAAAAACATTCACAAAAAGTTCATTAACACAGTGTCCACAATAACAACAAATGTCACTTGTTTCACACACGATACACGGCGGTGACCCGCTATACACAAACGCCGGACTCGCTGACCCACCCGCGGACGCGCCGACCTGCTCGCTGGTCACTCTGGCTCACACACTTGACTCGCCGGTCCACACACTCGCACTGGGAACTCCCGAACTCATTAGTCGCGAACCAAGAACTGAGTTTTTGGCTACCGCTGAGCGTGTATATATAGNCCCCCGCATTCCCTCGGCCACTCTAATCCTCCAGTCAAGTGAGAAGGTCCCTGCCTACCTGCCAGTCAAGGAGGGAGATAGAGAGAAGGAGCGCAGCCAGGGTAAACAACGAGAGCACGCTGGTCCCGCTGTTAGGCACTAATCTTGTTACAATATTAAATACTGTGCTTGTATTGTGGAAATAATGTTTTGTACTACGAAAGCTTTCCGCTTCAAAACTCATTTGTAACTCCCCAACCAACTCTAAAATAGGCCTATATAATATATAAGTAAGGTTGCGCCGGACCTTATCTCAGCGCTCTGACAAGAACACAAAGCATCCACTTCCTTTCTACTGTACGACTGCTCCAAAAATTTCCGGAGCATAGCGTAACAAGGTTGCACTGGACCTGTTATAGCGCTTTGATCCATGGACCAGTGACAAAAAGGAACAGCTCCTTTCGTCTTTCAGGAACAGGTTGTGAATGTGACGTCAGAGGAACAGTGACAAAGGAGCAGGTTGTGATTTCACAATCCATCCCTATCTAGAACTAGCCAGAGAACAGACGCGATCGGGCTGGACATGTGATAGGACGTACGTGGCAAATTTTTAATGTAAAAGACGCAATTAGACTATAGAGAGGAGTAAATGTGTGCGTGGCACACATTGATTATGTTACATAACTATAATTTGATACTAAAATAAATTCAAAGTGTAATTCAGACAAATCGTCTGCATTTTATTCAATAGTAGCCTAGTCTATCACTTTGTACGTGGGGCAAATACGGAATGTCACAGTTGGCTCCCTTTCGAGCAGCCCGGAACTTCACAATTGACGCCCCAATCGTAGGAGCTGCGTAATATTACAATAGGTGTCACAATAGAGTGGCAAGGACCATCACAACTTAGACATATTATGAAAACCTACGTTGATGGTCACGCGGACTGAACGTCGAGTTCAAGTCAACAGTTTGATTTTCATTTGAAAACTGAAAACTCTTTTTGCTACACTAGCGTGAAATAAATATTACAATTGTATGTATCTTCTTAGTCCATTTGAATAATACAAAGAGAAACTACACAGTAATTCATAAGGAGGTATTAATAGAATCTTTTGGTGCCATTTTAGATTAACTTTATAGCTACTAAATCAAATAAGACATATTTATAGAGTGTGAAATGTTAGTAACCAACAATAATGTTGTTAGTCGAAGGCAGGCTAAGAATCAGGGTTTAGTTTGCCGGTGTTGGGAAGGCCATTGCTAGAATACAGGCAGGGTGGACGAAGGGCGGTTTATTATTCAATGGTTTCTCCTTCGCTTTCCCCGCAAATGTGGGTACATTTCGGTGTTATAGTTTTACCCAGCCCCACCCAAAAAAGCCTGACTTTTATTAAAACACTATAAAAACATAAATCGTACTTATTGTGTTTTGAATTTAAAGCAATGCTTGATTGTTTTTTTTAAAATGGTTAGTTGGTTCTCTTTTATTAATTAACATATAAATAATTACTTTAAATAAATATGTAATAGGTATATTAGAAATTGTATTAAACAAACTTAAAATAAGGCTAGATTAAATAAATGTTATTGTTTACTTTAAAGAAAATACACTTACAATTTAAGCTTATAACTTTCTTTTCTAAAAGTAACAGAGCTTTTACTACCATGATTAAACAAAATATTCCCTTTAGAAGAATTTTGTTGGCCATTGTATATTGTTTATATTCCTTAAATAAATATATTGCTTTATGTGGTATGATATTATTGATACACATTATTTTCTCTGTAAAGTAACAACAGTCAAGTAGAGAATGCACCAAATCAATATTTCTACAGCTGGACTGCCAGTAACTTGATGTATGATCTCCCTCCTCCTACATTCCCCTTTATATTCCTGCTACACAAACATTACTACTTTCTTCAACCTACTATCTTATTATATAGTATTGTTGGCAAGCTTTACATTATTCCATTATTGTTTTCCTTTATTATGTTTCTTTTTATTCCTTTACTTACTATATAGATATTTAAAAAAGGTTTACTTGATCTCGAATAATTACTATATTTGAATGATTGGTTAAATCAGAATACTTAAGAATACTAATACATTTACATTTTAAAACTTTAAAAATTAATGTTTTCATACCAAATCTTTTTCTTCATAAGTATTTATTCTATTGAATTAAAGATATTTTCAAATTTTTTACCAAATAATATTTATGAAGTTCTAAAGTATATTACCAAGTAATAATTATGAAGTTCTTCGGTATATAGAACATTTTGTTTGGGAGGAGAGGACAAGAGTAAAATTGAAGCACACCCGACCAAGACGATTATATATCATATATCTGTGTACGATTTTAAGAAACAGGATACTGGTAGAGTTGAGGTATCTCACCTTGCCACCTTCCCCTTTTCCGCTGAATTCTGGTCTACCAAGCGAGTCCCTCAATTTGTCAGCGTAGCGAATACTCGGCCCACCCACATAGTCAGTCGTTCCTACAAACACACATCTCATTCGCACGCAAGTGGCGTGTGCGAACATAAAATATCGAGGACAGGGCAGGCAGACGCTGAGATATCTTGCCCCGCACATATTAAAACAGGCGGGTCGTATGTTTGTCCCAACATTCCGCCCCTCACGTGTGACGTCTTTTTCTGGGACAATCATTTTGTTTGACACACACACACACACACACACACACACACACATGAGGGAAGACAATATACACGTCAGCCTTACATTGGCGCAGAGTTAACTCACTTCTGTTGGCTTGAGTGCTTTTTTTTTTCTTTCAGTGGGAACTCGCCAACAAAACAAAACTTATTGTAGGAGGAAGTTGGAGAAGGAAGGGATGAAGAGTGACGTTACAGAAATAGGGGTTGTTCTTATTGAGGCAGCGAGTAGTAACATCTACGAGGGTTGTATACGAACTTATTAGGTGCGCTTTCCAAACGGTTTGGACGGTTTACCAACAACAACAACAAAAAGTACAATGAGGCGTTGAAAGGTATCGTGGTCGGATTCACGTTATTTCAAAACGGGACTACGTTATACTTGATTCTGTTCCATACGTACTATCAAACCCGCCCTGATTCTCATGTTCGCGGAAAATATAAAGCAGAATATACCCGAGTGGTGGATTAAGAAATGCGCACGCTAACATACCCATGATGATTTGCAACTCAAATTAGAAAATATGGTCTCATGCCAACATATTTATGGTTTTGCGTTGAAAAGCATCATGCTCCAAAACACATATCTGCAATCGTGTGAATATCTATGCCAATCAAACAGATTCGAACCGTGTATCTTTAATTCAGCAGACAAGTTTAACATCTAAGCTAAATTAGCAGATTATTGTTTTTTGTTTTATCTAAAAAAAGAGCTTATAACGCATATTTGTAACTAAAACAAAACAGACAACTAGAAAGTAACTACGCAAGAACATTTTTAGAGTCAAATTTATTTATGGCTGTTAAAAAATACTGATTAACTTTGTAAAATATATTACAGTGAGTACATAAAATTTAGTAGAACAAATATTTTCAATAATAAATCTATTTTTCAAAAAGCAGTTATCAGTAAATGTTGGGTGACCTGGCGGTTTAGGGGTAAGGTGTCAGACTTCTGTGCTGGCGGCCGGGGTTCAATCCTCAGTCCCGGCACAGATTTATCTGATTACCAAACCCTTCCTTCACCTCTGACAAGACATCTTGTGAATGTGGGGAATGCTAGGCCTCCACCGTGGTTCGGATTCCACGTTAAACTGTAGGTCCTCCATTTCATCTCACAATCACCCTACCATTACACATTAGCGTAAGTGCGTATAATCCGAACGGGTAGTAAGACGCGGTGCTAATAATAATAATAATAATAATAATAATAATAATAATAATAATAATAACAATAGTAAATGTTCATTAATTATCATTTTTTAGTTAAAACGAATATACTAGTTGTCATGTAAATTCTCACTATATAGGTATTCATTTTGAACAAGGTAGTTGAATATATTTTAATTTAATCTCAAATTTAATAAAAATCAAACGCATGTAATCTACCTTTAAACTAATCTTTCTCCGAAAACAAACTTGAATACAGTGTTATTTACCGTGTGAAACAAACACACCCTAGATGTCCATTTTAAACAAGATCATTAAAGCCATTTGCAAAAAATTTCAAATTTTCTAATATTATTTAACAGTAAATTACCCTTAATTTTTAATCTAGAATAAAATTCAATAGTTCTCCTTTAGTTATGTCTATATAACTTTTTTTTCCCCTTGAACGGAATCAATTAAGGACGTTGACTTCCTGTGACGTCACGACGGGTCAAGATAGAATGAATGACATGCACTGGACCTAATTTCACAAGACCTAAAGCTTAGGAGCTATGACTTTAGGTCTAATAAAACTAGGTCCAGTGAAGTTAGGTCTTATAAAGTTTAGGTCTTGTGCCTTTAGGCCCACTGACTGTTTGAACAGTTAAGGATATTTTTAAGTAATCAATGAAAAATTAATTTTAGGTCCGGTACCTTTAGGTCCAGTGCTTTTAGGTCTAGTAACATTAGGAGCTATAAAATTAGGTGCAGTGAAGTTAGGTCTTATAATGTTAGGTCTTGTGCCATTAGGTCTTATTAAACTAGGTGTAATAAATTTTGTGTACAAGGGTAGGAAGCCATTTTAATTTTCCACATCCTCTATAAGGTTAAATATAACTTTAATTCTATTTTAATTCCATTCCGCCATCTTTAACTGTCGTGAGGGTTAGAGGATGAGGGTATGTAGCCCAGCGTTAGAGGGGAAGGGGGTGATGGGTTCACGTAGTTGGGTATAAGATAGAGAGGTTTGTGTGGAGGATGTAATCGGAATATGATAGTTGAATCAGCATTCGCCTGAAGAGAGAATGGAGATACATAAACACCTTTAAAGTGCTAGCTATGGTGGGAGGGAAGGTAGAAGGAGGTTTAAGAAGTTGGGCGTGGGAAAGGAGGGATGGTGTTTGAAGGAATAGGGGGAAGGTGCGGGAGTATGTAAGCATAGATAAGAGATAGCTTCACTTTCGAGGAAAAGATAGCGTTTGGGTTATTATGACCAACACACTTTGAATCGTCCGCCAATTTTAGCTTCGACTTTGCTTCTAGCGTCAACGCACAAAATAAAATCAGTTCGCGTCAACAGTTGGCAACACTTTTTCTAAATATGATTACCTTTTAAGAAGTTAGAGGTAGAAATTTATTTCAAGAATGCTGGTATTCATGACAAAAGATTATTCATATATTTCTATTTTCCCAAACACCTGATCACAAGTCACATTATTTGCAAAAAAGATCTAACCTAGCTTAATTTAATGAATCTATTGCACGATATTCCCAGCAGGATTTGAACTCTGACCTCCCATTGTTCAGAAAACTAGACAAGACAAGACTGACGCCTTTGTCTGTGTTACTATCAGTGTGTTAAAAAGAATGTTGTTTTAGGACTTATGCCGGGATGACATATAAAGTTAGGTCTTGAGAATTTAGGTCTTGTGCTTGTTGACTTGTGAGCTTAGGTCTTGTGGGGTTAGGTCTTATGAAATTAGGTCTTGAGCCTTTAGGTCCACTGCCTGTTTAAACAGTTAAGGGTAGTTTACAGTAATATATGAAAAATTAATTTTAGGTTCAGTGCTTTTAAGTTTAGTGAAGTTAGGAGCTATAAAATTAGGTGTTATAAAGTTAGGTGTTATGAAGTTAAGGAATTTAGTTTAGGGTTTGTGACTTTAGGTTTTACAATTTTAAGTACATTGCCGCATGTCCGATACGATTTCCCATGTTAATGTGTTTACGTTTTATTCAGCTAGTTTTAAACATATAACCTTGAAACAAAAACCAAACATTCTTACATAATTTAAAAAAAATTGTCCTACAGGGTCACAAAATTATTATATTTATCTTAAGTGTTTTTTGTGAACGTATTTTTTTTATAAATCCTCTACAACTTAGGTTATTTGACTTGTTCACGAAAATGTCCTGTAGTAGCCTTCTTAGATTCAAAAAAGTCCGTGGTGACATATGTCTATCTAGAATAGGAAACAATAAACATATAATATTAAAAATCAAGTTATTGCGCCAATAGTATAGTGACGCCGTAAACTCGTCCTAGGAAAAGGGGAAGTGTTATCAGTGGGGGGAGGATTTTTCCCTAAATGCCTTTTTTATTTCTATGTTTTGAAACGTAGGCTTTTGAGGTAGAAGTTTATTTTTGATGATTGTGAAAATATTGTGATAACTTTTCAAGTGCCTATAAATGCTTATTTCGTTGTTTAGTGCTTATTTTACAAATGGGAGCCTTAGAGTGGCTTTTTATATCTCTATCTTCCTCCCACTCTCTTTTATTCTTTCTAAATACTTGCGGCTGCTCCCCCCTCCCACCTTCATTCCTTAGGTTACTCCACGTAGATACTCGTGATAGGTAGGAAAAAACCATGTGTACAGCAGTCTGTTAGGTTCAGACTGATAAGACTGGCGACGAGGCTTTTTTTCTAGCGCACAGCAGTGTCATTTCAATCAGTGGTTGTGTATATTACGCTGTTGTTAGATGTGCATATCTGTTCTTTAATATTACTTTGTATTGGACTTAGTGTAAATTATTGAACTAATAAAAAATGACTAAAGAGAAATCGTGTAAAAGTGTATTATTCAAACAGTGGATTGGTGGTTTTAGGAATTTCACAACGGATGGAAAAATATTTTTTTGTCAGCCATGTTCCAAAGAGGTAAGTTACCTTTTCAAAAAGGGAAATGAAATTATTAATTTTGAAAGTCAAGGTTATTATTAAATAGTTTGTCTATTGTTTAAAAGTAAACCATGTTTCTTTGCTATCGTTCAAACTAGGATTAATTTCTTATTGAATGAATTCAACGACAAAGTGGACATATTTGCCAAACCTTAACATAACAATATTACCCATTTTTTTTAAATTTTAGTTATTTTGTTAGGTGATGCTTTGTTAATTTGCATAATTCACATATATATAAATGGATGAAATATTTATATTAATAATATTTAGGTAAACTATCAGAAGAAGTATCACCTAGAACAACACAAAAATACTGCAATACATATAAGAATGCCAGAAAGAAAACAGGATCGCAACAATTTTTTCCTAAAGTTAACGATACCGATAAAACCGAAGAGCCATTTTCTGCTGACTTATGCTCTGCAATGGTAGCCACAGGTATTCCTTGGAAGAAGCTGGGGAATCCAGATTTCAACGAGTTTCTAAACAAATATACCAACATGAAGATACCAGATGAATCAACTCTGAGGAAACACTATTTGCACTCAACCTATTCATCCGTAAGTTTTTACAATAGCAGTTTTTCTTTCTGACATTTAAAAAATATTAACTGAATAGTATTGAATTTTAACTCTTTACAATAAACATTATTTTTATTTTGTTTAAGACTGTTGAGAAAATCCGAGAAGATATTGGAGAATCATACTTCTGGGCTACTGTTGATGATATCATTGACCGCTGGGACAGATATGTTGCAAATGTTGTAGCTGGAAAACTAGACTCTACGGGTCCTGGGAAACCTCATTTGGTTGTTTCAAATATGCTCGAGGCAACCAACATTTCGAAAATTGACATAGTTGTCCGTGATGCTTTGCGAAAGTATATAATTTAATTACACAAGATATACTGTGTTGATTTAATAATTTGCAGGGTTAGTCCTGTAAATATGAGAATTATAAATCAGTTAATTTGTTTATATTAGGTGTCCTGTGGCCATCAGAAAACAATGATGAAAGGTTTTCGGTGTCGCTGACAGACAGTGTGGCCTACATGCAGAAAGCAGCTGCAAACTTAAAAGTATTCTACACCAAGTTAATTCACGTGACCTGTCTGGCGCATGCTGTTCATAGGGTTGCAGAAGATATTAGATCACGTTTTCCAAATGTTAACGCTATTATTTCTACAGTCAATAAAGTGTTTTTGAAGGCTCTATTACAATCTTCTCATTTAAGGCCGCCCTGCCCAACACACCCTTGCCACCACAGCCACTGTTAACGCGATAGTGCTAGCCAGGGCAGCCTATGAGTGATGTCAGAAACAAATGAGGCCAGGCATATGTTGGGGTACATGGCTTCATGCTTCGTTGTACCACGCAGATCCCCTGGGCGACATTCAAAAGGTATTATACAATACACTATCTTTAGGTGCGTTCACAAATTAAAATTACAGTGAGCGCTTACCACTAGTTTTATAGATTCCATTTGTCTGTCCACATTATTGAAAACATATTTTTAATTTAATGATTATACTTGTAGAACACAATATATTGAAAGAATGGTGAGTTTTGCTATATTGACTGTTTTTCTTGTAGGTAGTCCAAACATTTGACGAGAAGCAAGCTGTCTCCATTACAGAAGCAAATGCTGTTATCACCTGCTCAAGTGTCAGTGCGGATCTGGCATACGTAAAAAAAGCAATTTTGGAAATCTTCCTGGAAAAATCACAGCTTTAGAGCCGCGGGATTTGCCTCTTGTGAAAGCTGTGAAGATGATGCGGGGATTATAAGAAAACCTGAATTAGGCTTCTGGCTCAGTTGGCACAGCCATCGTCGATAAACTTAACAGAGTATTGCAGCGAAACCCTGGGTGGAAAGTGATGGCAAGTATTGCAAGTAAGCTAGCTTGTTTGACGTTTTGCCCGATGACTTCATGGGAAGTCGAGAGAAGTTTCTCACAGTATAAAAACATTTTGTCAGACAACAGAACAAAACTCGCACCTGAAAATATTGAGAAGTATTTGGTAATTAACTCTAATAGTAATTAATTTGTGTCTATGGAAAGTGTATGCAGGATTTTAAGAATGAATAATAAACATTTTGAGTGTTTTGGTTCTTTTTTTTTTGCATTACTATGTATATTTATATGCCTATCTATAGCCCTTTTTTAAAAGTTTTAATTCCTATAAATACGCCCCCTAGTTATCGGTAGAAAAACAAGAAGTATCGCACGGTGAACTGTTCGTTTCTTCCCTCTTTTTATATTTCATTCGTTGGTATCTAAGTGTGATAGTGCTTAGCTTTCTTAGGTGCGTCAAGTTAAGATGCAACCTGATTCGCAAAATAGCTTCAAAATCTCCCAGTAGGCAACGCCGTTAAAACCGTTTGGCTGTAGCCCGGGAACAGACAGACTGACATACAAAGGTATAGACTGGCGGGCAGACAGACAGATCAAACTAGGGGCAGAAATAAATGCAAGGTTCAACTTTAGGCATATAAAACATCAAGAGCTATAAAAATATCGAGTAAAATTTTTTCACTATTACACTACTTTATCTAGATTATAAAGTAAAAATAAAAATGTACATCAACATTTAAAAGAAGAGCAATCTTTATTCATATAGGCATTTCCTCAACACAGGTAAAGCATAAAAGATGCATTCACATTAAGCAAAGGAGCAATTCGGAATCAAAATTATCATCTTATTCACAAGGAGTTTTAACGTGAACTTCTGAATAAATCGATAATGACAGTACACAAATTACAAACTAACATAACCATTACACCAGACACAACACCCAATCCAACTTCTGCAAAAGACGAAAGCCTCAATTCCACAAATCATATTATTTATGGTCTCAAAGGAAATTAAATCTTGACTTCTTAGTTAAGTAGGCTGACACGCTATAGACTCGGTCAAAGTTACTTACAAACGTATATAGGAAAGTACACCTAGATAATTAATAATTGGATAGCGGCACGAGCTATAGCACAATTATTAAATGTATGCACTAGGGCCAAGATCAAACCAGTGACCTATAGACCGTTAAAGGGGAGTGTAGGAGACAAATAAACAATCAAACACCCGCTTGAAGCTAATTATAACTCAAACAAACGCGTATAATATAATACACTATTAAGATTAATAAAATCAAGGATAAGAGGGAAACCCACACATAAAGAAGAAAGTACCGCCATTTTCATTATCAAAGATCCCTTGCCTCTTTTCAATTTTCCGCTTCATAAAAGTAATCTGCGCAATTTACGGCAACACAGTAGAAGGGTCGTAAGAGGGAGAGAAAGAGAGGATCGAGGGAATATTTGCAATATTATGGAACAGGAAGAGGATGCGAGATAGAAACGTGCGCAAAGTGATGACCTTGACCTCACGCGGGGGGGTCAAATAGAGGTCGACGTTTCCCCAAACACGGGACATTTCATGCATTATTGATGAGGGCTGGGACTTTCTAAGGGGGTTGAGAAGAGGGAGGTTTAAAGGAATGGGAAAAGAGAAGGCATTGGGAGTCGTATTATTAGGGGAAGAGGTTTTCCCTCGGGGCCTGTGTCTAACTATACATCTTCTTCGGGATATCTGTATATTTACACTAATAGGGTAGCATTTAAAGGATGTGTACACGCATCTACGGGGAGAGAGACTAAGAAACAACCACTAAAATAAATAGCTCTCAGTAGGCGCGACCAGAATTATAAACTCAACATCACCCGTTTCAATGGCCAAATAGTCTAAGGTGTCACTCTCGTGTTAGACTAGCCTGCTGATAGTTTGAATCTCAGTTGAGATTTTTATTAAATGGTTTCCTACTCTCCTTACAGGCAAGTGCGGATATAAAACCATCAATTCTCCTAGCACATCGAAAAGGAAACGATTACTATTACATAATTGCATAAGTTACAATTGATTAAGGATAGAGAAGGAAGATGCATCACAGAACTGTATAAGTTTAACAAATAAATTTATTAAAAATCAAACAAAAAGATATAGAATTACATATGAGTGAAAATATTTTAATACAGTTAATTAAAGATAACATTCTGTTATCGAGGTAGAAAACATTCAATTGGACGAACAGATATTAACACTTTGTAGACAAGGAACCCACAGAAGTTAGATAGAACATTATGTTCAGTTTAATAACTCTAGAAATAGGTATCTTCACTCTTAACTCGTACGGAGGAGCGTCTGCCTCATCTCAGCGGCGATAATAAATAGGAAATACAAATTAAATTAAGTTTTAGGCAATATCCATAAAGATAATCTAGCCTGGCTAGTACCAGACTAAAAACTGAGGGATCTAACCATGAATGATAGTGAAACCACTGAACATTAAAACATAGTATCAACTCCTATAGGTTTAGAGTTAAAAGAAGATTGTTATTTAAGCTAGCTAGCTTGAGTAAACCCCCACGGGGGGTGGTCGATCATATCCTAATGAGTACTGCCAGGGCAATCAATAGTAAATTTATAGATTTACGCATTACTAGGGCATACAATAACTAGTACAAACAATATTTTGAACACCTAGCTGCACATGGCACCTGAAAGGGCCGGAAGAAAGCGTTATCCCCGCGGGACACTAATTCCATATAGTAGTGCTCCCACAGGTTGCGCATCGTAAATAGCTACATAAAAAGGGGGACAATCATGACTGAAATCAGTCACTGACCCAGCTAGGCCAAAGAATAAAACATTAGATGATCTGATTGTTGCCATAAAGAGATCCTAAACGTGATCAAACAGTTTAGGCTATCATAATCATTTCCTGATAAATATAACAAAGTCATTAAGGACATAGAAAAGGAAATAAGATTCATGGACTAAGTAAACACAATCATATGGTCATATATATATATAATCTAGATTCTAAACAGAAGGTACAGATACTTAAAATCTCAGAAGAGGCTTCTTCTGTGACGTGGCGGTGAGACCAACGTCTGACACATCGTGGCCACCAGTAGAGTCTTCGGTGATGAAGTTTTACGACATAGTTCTTCCTCCGCTGAATTAATACAATAGAATACAAAAATGCAACTCACAGGGAATTCGTTATATAGAGCAGAACTGCCTCGGAATCGGACTACATCAGGAGATCCAAGGGGAGGAGGGGGTGGGGGGAGTAGAGCCGCAAAATTACGTTGATTTCTCACTAGCGCTTTCAGAAGGTGTGGCGAGCAGAGACAATTATCTTTATTTTCTTCGATGTGTGCCCTTTGATCAAGACGTGGAATTGCTCGCGGTGCCGGCATGGTCCGCTGGGGCAATCTTCCTAGGAGCTTGCGCGTTTCCCGGCAACATAAATCCACAGTGAGTTAACACCTGCCACATCTTATTAGAATATATTAAAACTGGTTATCTTGTTTTAATTGTCTTTATGGAATTTTAGTTGTAGATATTATCATATAAATGACATGCTACAGTATATTACTTTAAAAAAATATTACCATCCTCATTCCTACCTCAATGAGTAATTATCACATTTTATGCGTATAGATAGCCTAACCAGGTAGTAAACGCGGACAAGACGATCACGTACCCACCCAAACGAGTTTATATTTCCTTAAGGTGGGATGGAAAAGAACTCGAGGAAAGGCAATTGTTTTTGCAGTTTTTATGGCAATTTTTTTTAGCTAAAATAAATCAAATATTGCTCCAGTTCCAACATAGAGTTTAATTTTATCCTCATCTTGAAATCAACAGTTCCTGAATGTTAATCATGAACATAGCGGCATTAGATGACAAGCTTTTTATATGGAGAGAAAAAAGTTGTCATTAAATTCCAGGACACCCTGGACGTATATTAAACAATTGTTAATATCACCTTGGGAATAAAATTGTACTCTGTGTTTGTACTGGAGTAATATTTTATTTATTTTGACAAAAAACAAATTTTGCCATAAAAACTGCAAATTACTGGACTTTTCTCGCGTCTCCTCCCATCCCACCTTAAATCGCATTTATATGCATTCATAGCCCAACTAAGTTATTTTTCCACTGCGTCTTTAACACACGATCGGTTCCTACGCTTGCATTAATAAAAATGTACTAGGGATGAGTATTATGGTATTTGCGTGAGATAGAGTGGGAAACAACTTAGGGAAAACCATCTTTAAGACACTCAACCAGGATTCGAATCCCGATCTCTCCGCCACTGGAAATCCGGTTTAGCACTAGAGTGAAACGTTATGGGCGATGTTTTAGTACATAATTCAGTTATGAATTTAGTACAAGTCAACTATCCTCCCTTGAATTTTTCCAACTGCCATGGAGAATAACGAGGAAGCAATTAACTGTTATGTAAAGGTGTGGATAGTAAGGAAGTAGCGCTGGTTCTAGTTTTCAGCGGTGTTTAGTTATAAACGTATCTGTTCAAGAGATACAAGTTATCTTAAATTAGAAAAATTGAACAGTGATTTTTTTGTCTTTAAAATAAATGTAAAACAAAATATCTTTGTTCGGAAAAAATATTAATTGAACGATATCGTTTCAGTTAAATCCGTGTGAATAAACGTAGAATATTTTGTAGTAGATATTACATGGTTAATTGGTGATAGTTAGCATAATTATTTTAATAAATGTTTTTCTATCGAATTAAGTATGAAAATATCTCACGTGTGTCTTGGGCATTTAGATAATAACAATTGGCATAGTAATTAAAATAGTTTCCAAAGATATAAAATATAATATAATATGTGCATATCATATTTGCGATTATGTGAAAGAATAATAACAACTACGAATAAACTAAAGATGTAGCCACATTCCGTTTATCCTGAAAGGTAGCAAGATTACCATGACGGCCTACACTTTGGTGAAGCATGTAAAAGATAGAACCCTACTGAAATCGGTCGAAGTAAGACCTTTTAGGGTAAACGAAGTGTATTGTACGTACATGACTTAATGGAAGAAACAAACGTTTATATTTTCACTCTAATAACTATCGTATTTTAACTAGAGATGGGTCGAATATTATACTTCTCGAATCCAAATCTTAAATTTTCTTTCGAATCCTCGAATCTTTAAGAAATTTACAATATTGGTTAAAGTGAACATATTTAAAAGTGAATAAAAAAAATATATATTTAATGTTTGATACTTCTGACAAATGCTATTTTGTTTGTCATGTATTTTACATATTTAACTAGAAATATAACGTTTTTATTGTAAATTAATTATGGAACCTATTAATAGATATTTTTTTTGCCATCCAACTACACATGTATATACACATTTCCTTTCACTAATTGCTTATAATAATGTTAGACCCAGTCAAGGTTTTAATAGTTGTATTCGAGATAACTTTGAGATTATTACGAATAGCGAATACCTTAGGATTCGCTAAAGGAAGTTTCAATGAATCAAACGTACCATTTCTAATTCTAACATATTTCTTTTTATCTAAAAGTTTTAGAACAAAATAAAGTATTTAAAAAACTATGAAACTTAGCATTTCATCAACCCGACTAAAATATATTGTTTTTGATAAATATTTGTTTAGTTTTGAGTTTATAATTCAAATGTCTTAAAAATAAAAATAACGGCAGTTTTATTATTAACATATTTTTAAGAAAATAATAAAAGTAAGTCACGTTTATTCGTAGTTTTAAGACTTTCATTGGCTGGTTTAAAACTAAGGACTATTAATGACTTAGTTTAAGTAGTAGTGCAATAAATGGTATTTTATAGAAAATAAAGCCTTTTTAGGAGAGAAGAAATAGGAAAACCAGAGTTATAAGTCACAATAAACAGCCAATCTCAGTTCACCCGGCTAAGATTCTAACTCCCCCGTCAATCTCAAATCCGTTTTACTGTCAGCATGACGTCTTATACTACATGACAACACAATTTCATACAAAGGATCACGTATGAAGAGTGTGATTGAAAAGAAATTCTTTATAATTCGCGTGGAGAGAGGAGGAAGACCCACAATGTGGTAAGTACCAACTTCCGCAAATACACTTGTCCGGGATTCGAACCCCAGATAAGTAATCAAGCTCGTTCCTGCCGAACTAGTCCCACCATTCACCAAAATACAATATTTTCCCTACCCACATTTGTTTATTTTCAATTAAACCGTAAAGTTTGAACGACAGGCAAGGTTGTCTTGAAGGTAGTTTCTGTGATCATTTATTCACGAAAACTGGGAGATTCTGTAAATCTCTTAAGTGTCAGTCAGGATGAATACAATAGTTAATACGTTAAAAAAATCCCCCTCTCTAGTGTGCTACATGTCAAAGTTGGAACATTGTCTGTGTCTTGCGTATAAATATTTCATAAAGGAAGAGTAAATAATTGACGAGCAATGAGGGGTTTATGGAAGCTAGTTCCGTTATCTGTATTAACAAGATTGGATGCATTAACAGGGTTAGAGAATGCTTCTAAGCAAGCTGGATGCTTTTAGCGAAATTATTCACCAAGCACAAAGAAAAGAGCATTCGCTTATAAACTATCCGTACCAATGATGAGCTTATATATTATCACTGCGTCTTACTACTTGTCCAGGTTACACGCCTATGTCTTATAGGTATTTACCACTTCTTTGGTTTTACATAACAGCTAGCAGAAGCTAGCAGATGCGATCAAGTCACTGACAAGTCACTGTTGTCAACATATTTGGAAATCATTATTATTTACAAGTATTACTATTACTATCACTCAAAAATATTATCAATCACTTTTAACAATACTTCCCTAAGGATTATAGAAGAATTGTATTTTCCATAATCAAATTTAAGAAAAAAAAGCCTAATAAACTCATTATAGTTTTCTTTTAACTCTTGTGGCAATTAAAGTTTAAATAGCACGTGAAATTATACATTTAATTGTATTATATTGAGTTATTTATATTTTTATAAGTGGCCTCTCATTTTTTAAACAAAAATAAATGGTTTATGATAATAAAGAGGAAAATACATACAAAGTGTTTGCGAAATAATATAAAGTTTAAATTTTATAAGCACGAGTATTAATACCATTCGCCATCCAACTGGCAACAAGGTCGCCTACGTCACCAACTTGCAGTATAGCTTCTAATCAGTAGCCATTTATTTATTTTTTTGCATCTAAGCCAACTTTTAACGAGCTCTTGCTTTTAATAATTAATTTGAATTTAACAGCAAACGCAAACTTAAAAACTATACCAACTATAAAATGGTTATTCTCATAACCAAAATCAAACCATTTTAAATAGAAATACATTATAAAGGTGAATTATCGTATAAAATACAATTAATAAAACCACTGGCGAGTGTTCACCGGTTGAATGCGAACAAAATATTTTATAATCGAGTATTTAGGTGTATATAATGTTACGGTTAGTAATTTTACTACAAATTTGAATAATACAGTGTCTTTTTTGAATATTAATTCGGCTATTTAGTAATCCATGTTTTTTTTCGTGAATATTAGTTCGGTGTGTGAGCGTGTTATCCTTGGAAAATAAACGGTTTTTTAGTGATCTTTAGATAATTATTTATTTAATATAATATTGAAGCGTTTGATAAAAAAAAATAGCGAGTGTTTCTCAATGATCAATATACATTATTCTAAAATTTAAGTCTGTGTATCAAGACTATAAAATATATCTTTTAACCCCAAGATTGAGTTGTGTTGACCTCTAGGTTAAAGCTAAAGTTTTAGGATTTGTATAGTATTAAAAAAAATCTGTGAAGTGTAATAAAAATATTAGCCCCACGAATATGATGATGTAGAAGAAGTTATTGCGACCCCGTTGGAAAACACTTAAAAGGTAACGCCATTTCATAACGAATAGTACTTATTTGTTGTAACAGTGTTTGTTTTTTTCTCTGTGTATTACTACACGTTCAGATTTTTTACATTCATAATGTTGATGATAATAATACTATTAACAAATAATTATTTATAAACTTAAAAAAAATTGATTAGTAAAAATAATTTAATATTAATAAAAACGAATATATGATTAAATGCTAAAAAAATTAAAATATTCGATAGTTTAGAAAAAAATATAATTAATACTAGGCCTAACATCAACAAGGTTAACAATAAATAAAAAATAAATAAAACTGTCATATATGTTTCTTGTATAGACCTAAATTTTGACTGTCAAAAGTGACAGCTGCTAAACATATGTTTTTGCAGACCATCGGCGTAGGGATACATATACTCCATTCACGGTAGGAATTACTCTCTGAAAGGTCTTTTTTACTATCAATATCCTACCATATAATAGATTTCTGGTAGGGAAAAAGACCTTTCATAAAACAATTCCTGCTCCAACTCCATTCACGGTAGGAATTACTCTCTGAAAGGTCTTTTTTCTTATCAATATCCTACCATATAATAGATTTCTGGTAGGGAAAAAGACCTTTCATAAAACAATTCCTACCGTGAACGGACTTTAATTTGGTCTTGTAACTTTTCATAGCTGTCAGTCAGCACCAAAGAAGTGGTAAATCTACTGTAGTTACAATAATACGGTAGGAATTACTAAGCTTGTATTTATAGGAAGTATACGCGTATCTGCATGGAGGGATAATGGAAAACTATTTTGAAAAGATTCAATACAACAGACCAGGATTCGAATTCCGATCCCTCCATCATCAGCAGTGTAATCTAATACGAAAATTACGCCCTATACAATGCGGCCACATAAGCAGATAATATACATATTACCCGCATTGTTGGGCACGCGGGATTAATGTTAAGTTTATTTAGTTTGGTTTGCCAGTGACGGAAGGTTGGGGTTTGAGTCTCAATTGGGTGTCCTGAGGATATTTTTATCCTAAATTAATGGTTTCCCACCCAACATTAACGCAAATGATGATACGTTTCTTCTAAAATCTCACCTTTCTTATCTATACAGCATTATAGTTAATAAAATGCGTATATTTTGGGTGGGTAGTAAGACTTGGTATAATATATCTAAATTATTTATATTAAATTTGATAAAGTACTAGTTTGACTCATTCAAAGTTTTAAGAATCACTAAGAGAGATACTGTGTGTAAATTACCGGTCTGTTCACGAAAATTTTTAAATTCCCGACAGTTGAAAAATTACTCAAATCAGATATTTACTCACTAAAATCGTAAATATGTTTTCTAACTTAACCAAGTTGTTTGAAGATTATATTGTAGTTTTTCAACTGTATGAACAAACAAAAGTTATCCAGAACAACGCATTGGTTTGGCAAGTATAAAGGTGTGTCCTTTACAGCTTTCACAAAGAAAAATAGCTTTAAAGAAGCCTCCTTTGTTTCATATTATATTGAGACAATATTTTTAAATGATATATTTTATGTAACCTGTACCAACGACTATGAGAACTAAATTATAAAGTTCATCTAGCACAGTTTGCCGGTAACGTGGCCAGGGTTCGGATCTAAGCCGGGTGTACTAAGGTTGGTTTTTCCTAAATGGTTTTATACTTTCTCTTCACGCACATTCGGGTACATTTCCACTAAATTTTACCTTCCTCTTTGCTGCATAGTGTAGTTAAATGCGTGTAGCCCAAACGAGTAGTAAGACACGGACCAAAATATATATTAATGTATACATAATAAATATATATTTCATGTAGAGATATATTTTCCAACAATTTAGTTTATGTTTTGGTTTTATAACTGGCGTAAAAATTCCTATACACATAGTCTACTATTATATTAGTCAACAATTTGTTTATACCTCGGTCCCGGCACAGATTTATCTGATTACCAAACCCTTCCTTCACCTCTGACAAGACATCTTGTGAATGTGGGAAATGCCAGGCCTCCACCGTGGTTCGGATTTCACCTTAAACTGTAAGTCCTCCATTTAATTTCACAATCACCCTACCATTACACATTAGCGTAAGTGCGTATAATACGAACGGGTAGTAAAACGCGGTGCTAATAATAATAATTATTATTATTATTTGTTTATAGTGTTTCTTTTTATAATTACAATTAACAACATAGTTACAAACGGTTTAATTTAAGGTGTAGGGACAAGGAAGGTAGTTTAAGAGAAATTGAATCCACATTATCGTGGATAGCTGATGGGAAAGCTACAGCAATATACACCACGTCATACTAACCACCTAGGTTAGACGCATTTAATTACATTAATGCGCTAGGGATGAGGAAGGTAGGATTTAGAGGATAAGTATCATAATTTTTATGGGTGGAGAATAGTATACCATTTGGAGAAAACCCTCAGTATACGAGTATACGAAAGTTTCAAACTTCAGCCTCCTCCTTTCCAGCAATACAAACTAATCGAGCTTGACGATTAGGCCGCGTGACCACCTATGGAAGCAGTGATACATAGCACGTGTAAAACCTTTTTCAGTGCACCATGCCTGGCATCAAACCCCGACCTCCTGGTCACCAGCAATACACTCTATTGCAAATCTGGCACCTTAGATCGGTGCGGGTACCTTTGTTATTTATAATCGCGTACACGTCAATTTAATATTTGTACGCATAAACGTCAAAACCATAGTTTCAAATTTCAACTTAAATATCAATTGAAAACATAAACATGCATCAAGGTGACCATAGCAATCAATATCATAAAACCCAGAACCAGCGACAGGAGATTACCAGGGGGCAATCTGTTTTGGGCCCGCAGCTGAATAACGAACTTACAACTTGCAAATGCGGCGCACGCCCGTCTTGGCATTATTTACTCTAGCAAAAAATCTGTAAGAATTAGTCAACATAAAAATATATATGAATGTATTACTGATTAAATATCCAATAACAATAGTAATAGTTGTAATGACGTAGTTTATACAATACAGCAAAGACTTCTGCCAAATTGACTTTAATGATGGTACAAAGTGACTTTGTTGCTGTGAAAATGAAAAAAATTATTTAAACTTATAAATGATGACCATTGTGTAATTCGTTTTTGTATTTTAGTGTTGTTATAAATTTGACAAACCAGATCAATACACGAATAGTAATAAAATAATTTCTTACAATATGAATAATTTAATAATATTATTGGTTTTACGAACAGTAATAATTTGCTGCACGAATAGTAACAATATGTTGGTGACCTGGCGGTCTCTGACAAAACGTGTATTAATCACAACTTGTGAATGTGTGAAATGTCAATCCTCCACCGTGGTTCGGATCCCACGTTAAACTGTAGGTCATCCATTTCATCTAACAATCACCCTACCATTACATATTAGCGTAAGTGCGTATAATACGAACGGGTAGTAAGACGCGGTACTACTACTACTACTAATAATAATAATAGCAATAACAATTATTGGTTTATTGATTAATTTATTATGTTTCTCTTAGTTGCAGATCTGTGCTAGTGTGTGTGTGTGTGCGCGCGCGTGTGTGTATTCGTGTGCATGTTTGTGTGGAGGGAGGGGGGGATGCAAAGCCATTATTGTTTAGGGCACAAAATGCAGTCCTCGGGCCTGTATTTGCAGCCATACGACTAGATGAGCATATTTTTATTTATGGTTCAAAATACATTAATTTATTCTAAAACAGCTTCAGCTATATCGGCATTCCATCGTGAACTGCGCAATGTCAAATTTGGACATGATATCTTTTAAAATAAGGAAACAACAACAAAGGAAGCAGCATATTAAATTTACAAATAAAATCAAGTTTCAGGTTTAAGAAAGATGTTAGACCAGAGGTCTATACTTATGGAATATTATTTTATTCCGCCTTCACGTACAAGACATACAGTACCAGCCTACTCACCGCTCCAAGGCCAGAACTCGCACTACCTGGCTGCTGGAATGTGCCACCAGCCCTTCTGTCTTGATGAACACTATGGGAGGAAGTATTGTCCCGTTATAATTGTAAGGGCAACGTCCCCCCCCCCTCCTTACCTGCTTGTTTGCAGTCAGTACTTGTCACTACACTATTCCCGCCCTTATTAAAAACCCACAGTTTAATATTAAAACACAATATATTATAGACACCAACATACATACATATTTACAAAACATAACTATCTTACTAATTAAAGATGTTTATTTACACTTTTCTTCATTCAGATAATTGAAATGGAATTGTCTGTACTCTGTTACGGGCTGGGTATCGACGTACTTCTTCATCTGTGTTGACATCAAACGCATTATTGTGAGGAGCTTGTGGGATTTCCATCATATACCAGCGTTCACTCGTGGGATTGATGCCAGTTGTTTGAGATTCCAAAGAAGTGTCATCTGTCGTCACCAGCCTTGTACCTTAACCTTTATTCTGACCAACCGGTGACGGGCCAACCTCTTCTTGTGGTGGATCTCGGGCTGAGTATGGTTGAAGGCTATTGAAGTGAACCACAGGGCGTTTTCTTGGGTTTGGTGTGTATTGAATACGGAACGTCACATTTGATAATCTTTTCCTGATGACGTAGGGACCCTGCCATGGGTTGTGCAACTTTGGAGTCAAGCCTTCCCTTATTGTTGGTGTGTATAACCACACTTTGTCACCTACTTCATATGCTTTCCCAAAGCCGCGGCGGTCATATTCGTCTTTTTGTCTTTGTTGTCCCACTTTAAGATTTATTTTGGACTTGTTCATATGTAGATTCTAAGCGATTACGAAGATCCATTGTTTAAGAAGTGGGTATAACTTCTTCCTCCACTTGCTCCATTGGTCTCCCGTAAACTATATCGATTGGTAAACGAGCTTGTCTTCCAAACATAACCTCAAAAGGAGCGTGTTTAGTGGTTTTATGTACACTCATAAGGTATGCCATCATTAGCTGAGGCAACGTTACGTCCCAGTCATTTTGGTTTTCATTTACCCACTGAGACATCATGTCCAATAAAGTACGATTAAATAGTTCCACTGAGCCATCTGACATAGGGTGGTAAGATGTTGTTAGCATCTTGGCAATATAAAATAAATCGCGCAAGTGTTTGATTACTGTCCCGTCGAAATTTCTACTTTGGTCGGTGTGAAGTTCAGTAGGGACACCAAACCTGCTGATGAATTAGTCCGCCAGGACTCTTGCAACTGTGACTCCCTTCTGGTTTGGCAGAGCATAAGCTTCCACCCAACGGGTAACGTAATCTGATACAAACATAATTTCTTTCTTGCCCAGCTTAGTCCTTGGAAAGGGGCCTAAAATATCAACGGCAATCCGTTGCAGTGGTTTACCAACCCTAAACGTCGGTAGTGGTGCCTTACTTATTATTTGAGTTTTCCTAGCCGCAAGATTAAGACATTGCTGGACCCACGCTGTGGTGTCTCGACGGAGATTCGGTCAATAGAGTCGTGAGCGGACCTTTTCAACCGTCTTGTAAATACCTAAGGGACCTTCAGTGGGTGTGTCATGAAGACTGCGTGGGATTTATGTTTTAAGCACTCGTGGGACAGTCAGCTGGAGTATATGGGTATTTCCAACATCTTTAAAACGTCGATAAAGAAAGCCTTGCTTAAGTTCTAGTTGGTCCCACTGGGCCCACAAACTCGTGGTAGTTCTTCTAAGTGCCACGGCATCCTCATGGGGTGGGCGATTGTTAGCCTCTTTCCATTTTATACCAGTACTTATCGCTATATCTTCTAAATGTAACTGACGTAGCTCATCAGGTGACACAGCAGGCTTACACACAGGTGAGGCTAAAACTATGGGTGTGATTATTGCGTTTTGGAAAGAAATGGAGGTTGTGAATTTTTGAGCGCCTCCCCCTCCCCCTACATCCTGTAGTTGACTGCAGAGTTTCCATGACTGTGCTGCTGGGTTGAGGGAGCTTGGAACTGGCACCACATCGGAATTTTCATCCAAACGTTGGAACTGGTGACAAGGCATTCTCTTAAGTCCGTCAGCGTTACCATGTTTCACACCTGAGCAATGTTCTACTAAATAGTTGAATCGCGATAGACGTTCCATCCACCGAGTTACTTGCTCTTCAGGCTCTTTGAAATTGTGGTGCCAGACTAGTATTGTATAGTATGTGCACACACGCACAACCTTACTTACTTCAAGATAGCAACGAAAGAAGTGGAGACAGTCAACCAGGGCTAATAGTTCTATAGGTGTCGCACAATACTGCCTCTCTGTCTCAGTAAGAGGGCGGCTCCAATAAGAAATTATTTTTTCTTCGCCATATTAAGTCTGGCTAAGTACTGCCCCGATTCCAACTACGCTTGCATCACAATCCACCAGCCATTCAAACTCCAGACGGGGAAACTCTAAAATGGGGGCGGCTCCTCAAAGGCTATTTCACAAGTTGTATCGAACACAAATGGTACTCTTTTGTGAGTGAGTCGCTGCAGAGGTTCAGCAATCATAACAAAGTTGTGGATGTAGCGGCGATAGTATCCGACTGTTTGCAAGATGGAGTTCACTTATTCCGCAGCTATGGGGATGGGCCAAGATTGAACCTTACTTACTTTATCTTATGATGTAGCGATCCCTTGCGCTGATATTCTGTGCCCCAAGAAAGTAATCTGGTACCACATAATTTGACGATTCCGAGGCTTGATTTTGAGGCCAGGATCGCGTATTCATGTAAAAACTTGACGCAAACGTTCCACGTGTTGTTTCTCATCCAAACTCTATATTACCACATCATCTAGGTACTCCATGCAGGTATTCCATTTGATATCCGTTAACAACAAATCCATGAGGCGTTGTAAGGTAGACAGTGCATTACAGAGTCCATAGCTCTTTACGTTAAATTCGTAGAGGCTATATGCTGTAACAAATGCTGTTTTGGGACGATCTTCTGGTGCTATCTTGACTTGATGATAGGCGACTGACATGTCGAGAGATGAGAACAATGTTTCTCCTGACAAACTCTCAAGTTTGTCACCCATACGGGGCAATGGATAGGAATCTTTCACAGTCAGTTCATTAGGTTTTCGGTAGTACCAACAGAAACGAACGCCACCATCTTTCTTTACTGTAAAGACTATAGGTGATGCCCATGGTGAGGTAAAAGGACACACCTTAGCTTGTTTCTCCAAGTCACTGATGTTCTTAAGACCATATTCCCGGTATTTATACGCAACGCAACGCAGCTGTCGCTTTGCTGGTCTAGCCTCACCCATTTCAATTCGATGATACGTTAGGTTTGTACGACCACACTCAGAATCATATTGTGCTACAATATCCGCAAACTAATTAAATAGCGCTATTGTCTCTACACGCGTAGCCTCAGAACACTTAGTTTGGGTAGGGTCGAATAATACAGCTCCTTGACGATGTTTAGTTTGTGAAGTTAGAGAGAAGCATACGAGAGAAGATTTTTCTTCATCAGGTAAGGGGCGGAAGTGGCTCATTGATGTCCCCTTATACAACACAATAAGGTCTGGTGATGTATTTAGGTACCCTATTCTTGCAAGCTGTGACAAAAATACAGGCAGAGAGAATGCCGTATTTTTCTGCTACTTTCAGGTTGGGCTCCAAGCAACCTTCAAACTCTTCAGATTCTGAAGCGACTATTCCGCCATGTGGTAAAAAAGTTCACTTCTAGCAGGCACTTTGACAGTTTCCTCAAGATTAATATGTATCTCTTATGCTTGAAATAGGGATTTATTGGCGTTTGAATAATTAACATAATGGCATGGAACTTTAACTCCGACGATATTGAAGATGTCCTGAGAAGTAATTATATCACAATTATGTGCCAATATGAATGGCAATCCTAACAGAGTAAACTGGGAAACATCTTTAATTTTTTTTAAATGTGTGTTCGTAGTATTACCGAGTATGACGGGTAGGGCTACCCGGCCTAAAACTGATAACTGACGTCCGTCCACTTGCATAATGTATTGAGATAGTTGATGGAACAAGTTGATCCTCTGTACTCTTAACGAGTTCACACAAGTATTCTCGTATCGTGCATTCTGTAGCTGCATAATCAATGAGGAAACCCAGTTTAATAGAGCGAATAGCTTCAGACGCCTAGATCGCAACTGGATTAATATGGTATAAATTTAGATTGCCTGATGGGAGGCTGATGTAGGTAGGCGAAAACAATCTACATAGGCGATTGCGAGTTCCCCGAAAATGTTGCCACACATTCCCGCCGTAAGTGTTCTCTTTATCCACATAGAAAGCAACGTGGTCACGCCTGATCTCGTGTAACTCCATCCCAGGAATCACGTTTTATTTCTCGGCACTCGTCCTCTAGATGGCCACGGTATTTACAGTAACTGTACTTAAATACTTAACGCACAGGATCAAGCTGTTCTTGATGACTCACCAGGGACGTAGCATAATGTCATCTATTTTCTAAAATCATACGAATTGCTCCCGCCACTGCCTCTTGAATCGACTGCTGCAATAAAACAGGTGTAATATTTGTCTCTGCTACAGGAATAGTGACGGCAGCTACACGTTCAACTGACACAGCACGCTCAATTTCTGACACTGCCACACGATCTATAACCGTTTTGGCGGGATTACGGCGCAATACTACGCGAATGTCATTGTCTTCTATTCACTGAATAAACCGGTCACGGACTAGTTCATCCGGAGATTCTGGATTAAACTGCGGGTAGGCTTCTATTGATAAGCGCTACAGGTCAATTGCGAGTGTTGTTAAACGCTCACTTGTCTTGCGGTAACGTGAAATGTAAGCCACTTTTTTAAATCTGGCAATAATGGTTTTTTGAAAACAATCTTCAACTCAGAACACACTTTATCAATATTTTTTCTTTCCTTATCTGTGAGAGAGCGGTAGACGCTTTGCGTTGACCCAGTAAGGGATAGCCCCAAAAGGACGCGATTCCTCCTTCCACCCTTTAGCTACGGCCAAGAGCTCGAAAGTAAAGAGCCAGTCTTCAAACGACTCATTCCTATCCCCGCTAAATGTGGACGAAAACAAAGTTGAACCAACCATAACTTTAAATAAATACATACCGTCACAAATAGCTTATAATAGTGAAGAGTACCGTTCAGCCGCACTAGCTATCAGATAGCACACACGCACAAACATACAGAGAACATATTAATAGTAAAAATATTTAATTGTTTTGGAAGCACATCCACTACTAAACTCTCAAATTAAATAAACAGAACTAGATTACAAGTTAATAATAAACTATCTTTCTAAGCATATCACTTTTATACGACACTATTACACGCACCGCATGCCACCAGTGTAATATTACTTTATTCCGCATTCACATACAAGACACACACCTTGGTGGCGTAGTTGGCTAACGCGCTAGTCGTGTTAAGCTCTACTGCTGAGGATGGGGAGATCGAGGTTCGAATCTTGGTCGGGTAAACTGGGGGTGGTTTTTCCTAAACAGTTTTCCACTCCCCCTCCACGCAAATGCGGGTTAACTTCCTCTAATTAAACCTTTCTAATTCATAATTCACTAGCGTAATTTGTACTCAAAAGCGTACAACCCGAACGTGTAGTAAGAAGCGGTGCTAAATAAATTTAAAAAACAACGTACACGACATACAGTACCAGCCTACTCACCACTCCAAGTCCAAGGCCAGAGCTCGCGCAACCTGGCTGCTGGAATGTATCCCCAACCCTTCTCTCTTGATGAACACTAGGGGAGGGAGTATTGTTCCGTTATAGCTGTAAGGGCAACGTTACCCACATAACTGCTTGTTTGAAGTTAGCACTTGTCACTACATTTAAATGACTGCTTCCAATTAAGAGAAAGTGAACTGTTTTATTTAAATACAGTAAAAAAAATATTACAAACATGATGAAAGTGTGCTTTGAAGTGGATTGAAAATATAGCTAATAGCCTATTTTTTTAAAATTACTTGAAGCGTTTAACGCGCGCTTTCAGAATATACATTTATATCAACACACAACTTACAAACTAAATTAATTCTTGAACAGACACATCACCCAGTTTCTCAATTATTAAATCTTACAATCAAAGGAGGAAACCCAATTTAACAAGTGATCAATTTTTCCGGACATACCTGAAATCAAAATTAGGACCCTTCTTTTTTTTAAGCACGTCTTACTACCCGTTCGTATACGCATATTTACTAATCATGCCAATGTATTAACGATTGTAAAGGCTAAATTTAGAAAAAAAAAGTTCGCGCATTTGCGTAGAGGAAGCGTAGTAAGCCATTTAAGAAAAATCACCCTCAATAAACCCAACTGGGTTTCAAGCCCTGATCTCCCCCTCATCGGCAGTCTAGCTAGTCTATTGCGAAAGTGACGCCGGCGTAGACCATGCGGCCATCAAAGCGACCCTTAGTCAAGCAGAGAAACGCGCTAAAGACTGTGTTAAGATGTGGTACTTGAGATAATTTATTAAACAATCGTAATATAGCCAACTTAAATGCGAGCAAAACCGCGGGAAAACTCGAGTAATAAACAAACGCTATGATATAATCATAATGACCCTCTAATTTAGTATAGATAATTTTTTTTTTAAACTAGTTATCAATAGTAAATCACACTTTAATAAATTCGTCTGCTATTGATTTTTTTCATAATTAAAATTAAATGTTACCTCAAGACAAAATTGAGATTTTATCTATAGTTATAAAATTAAGGATAGTTTACTGGCGACTGGTTTTCGTTAGTTAGAAATTTCTCGAAAATGGATCAAACGATTTTGTTCAAAGCTGACATTTTTAGTGTCAATAATTTAAGGAAGTTTACTGAAGAATGATTTTCTTTTTGTAATTTTGGTCAAAAATTACTCAAATGGTTTTGCTCTAATGGGTATTTGGATGTTTTTTTATATGATAAATAGCGCATATCAGAAAAAAATCATTTAAGGGAATTTTACTAAATACAGTTTTTTTTTAGTTTGTTCATAGTTATAATATGAAAAAGCCTGTACGATCTTGTCGTACCATTTATTTTACTATTAGTGTACATTAAAAATAGTCAGTATTACTTTATTATGATTATAGTATGAATTATTTAAATTTCTCCATGCAATGAATTCCTACACTTAATTTTAGGCTTTATTTACAATTATTATTTTAGTAACTAAGCTTTTCTTGGACTAATTTATGTTCAGAGTACATTTTATACTTAGTTCTCTCAATACTCCATAGCTACATTCACAAATTAATCTCGAGCCTATATTTGTATATTCTAGATCATTCACAGTAAAAGCCCCTATCAAAGTCACTGGAGGTATAATTATTTGTATGTACGCATGACTATGGAGTATTGGGATATATATTATTATTATTATTATTAGCACCGCGTCTTACTACCCGTTCGGGTTATACGCACTTACGCTAATGTGTAATGGTAGGGGTATTGGGAGATGAAAAGAAGGACCTACAGTTTAACGTGGGATCCGAACCACGGTGGAGGCCTGGCATTCCCCACATACACAAGATGTCTTGTCAGAGGTGAAGGAAGGGTTTGGTAATCAGATAAATTTGTGCCGGGACCGAGGATTGAACCCCGGCCGCCAGCATAGAAGTCTGAAACCTTATCCCTAGACCACCAGGTCACTCTGTGATATTAAGTGAATAAATATGTAAAGTCTGTTCAGCGTAGGAATTGTTTTCTGAAAGGCTTTTTTTTTCCTACCAGAAATCTATTATATAGTAGGATATTGGTAGGAAAGAAGACCTTTCAGAGAGTAATTCCTACCATGAATGGAATATATTTGTACCTGCACGAGTTCCAAGATAGCTCAATTTAAAGCAGTGGTTCCCTAAGGTGAAGGTCCAGGGTTCCAATCCATAATCGTATGCCTATATCAATTTAAACACGAAAATAAATGGAGTTTTGAACCACTACCTACAATAAAGCTATCTTGTCATGTTGGGCGGGTGGGCATCCTTCACAGGGGTATGCATGCAATGGTGCTGTAACCCTAGCAGTTCGGACCAGTGAAGAGGACCGTGCGATCGATACGTCACACACACACACACACACACACACACACACACACACGCACACATCCCGAATAAGGGCTCGTGTAGGTCATCGGCACTACTTTCATCCCCCACACACATCGATACAGGGCCAACATTTCGGGACAAGCTACCCGTCAAATGGGAGAACTGACAGATTGTATTTATTTGGTAGATTGCTTTTTTATACTACTATTATAATTATTATTTCGAAAGTGTTTTTAGAACCTTGTCTCACTACACGTTCGGGTTACTATACGTACTTAGTAATTACGCTAATATGATAGGTATGAGGAAGTTTGAATCTGGAATAGGTGTACCCGCATTTATGTGGAGACGGAGAGAGTGGAAAATGATAAAGAACAGAAACCTTAATACAACCAACCGGATTTTGAACCTCGATCTCTCCATCATCGGCAATTCAGTTTATTGCGAGAGTGACGCCTTTATTTAGTTCAGAGGTACTAATTAATATGAACTTTCTCAACTAACTGACCATAGCCCACACCAGGAGGAGGTGTGATAAATCCCATGCTGAAATACTCTAATACTGTTTATGTTTTTGTAACAATGTCTTTTACTTCGTTTCAATTATCTTACTATCTTACTCAGACAAAGAAATCATTGTCACTGTTTGTTTCTGCATTTAGTTCGTGTGCTGGGTAAGATTGTTTCTAGAATATTAATATATTTTAAGTGGTTGAATGCCATAGTTGGTTCGAAATTGCCAAAATTATCTCAGGTTTGTGTGGGGTGGAACTATAAAAAAAAGTTGGCAGCTGGATGCTGAACGTCCTAATTTGATATCGTTTGTTGCGTCTCAACTTTACTTAAATTTAAATTATATTGGATTTTCCTGGTATTGTATTTTATTTTTAATGGACACGTGATGACTTTTTACTATTTAGAATTTAAACCTAAATATATATCTCAAAAATATATAGAAGGAATTGATTACTCAATTTGTTAGGTTAATTGCTGTAATAATTTGAAATTGCAGATCAAAATGTATAATTAGGTTAACTTATGGTAATAACATATTGTCGAATTATGTACATTAAACATATAATAAATTAATTCACCACCAATTTAGCAATATATAAGGTTAAGGATAAGGCTAAAATACATGAAAACACGTTTAAAAAATGTGTTGTAAAACTTACAGATAACAAAATAGGTTTGACAAAACAATGTTCAAAGTCAGGTAAGTTTAAAACTCAAATTATAAAATTTGGGTTAAAAGTTAAACATCTGCAAATAGGTTATAATGAAATGATTGAGTATTGATACATAACGACTTTAAGATATGCAATATTTAATGAAACCATGTTTAAAGTTTAAATTGGTATTAAAGTTGACAAGTATAAAATTTAATTTATAGGTTAACAAATTTGAGACGGATTTAAATGGAGTAGAGAATTTTGTAATATTATAAGAATTATTTGTTAATCCCTGTGCCATTACTCCTTTTGCATTTCTAGATTTGAAAAGATGCTGGAATAGTTCAATCCGACATGTTTCGACAAATATGTGTCATAATCATGGAAATTGAAAAACGAAATTAAAGAAGTATGAAGGCAAAATAATATTAAGGAATTAATAGTGAATGAGAAATACTGTTATCCAAAAATGAATTCATAAAAAGAATAAGAATTATTAAACAAACAAACTTACAAAAGTCGTTGTGAAGGACACTATGTGTTGATACGACTGCGAGATGTTAACTGATTTAGGTGTGGTTCGAGAAAAGAAATGTGTGTAAAAACAAAAGACTAATGATAAGCGAGTTATACAAGGTAAAGTTTAGAGGACCATGATAGAATAGTGTTAGTTTGAGAAACTGCTATTGAAATCAGTTGGCGTGTTGAGTGATCTATGGAATCAAGGATAAATAGCATACTGGCACTGAATGAAAAGAGGAATGAGAAGGAACTAATCTTTTCGACTCCGGCTCGGACGGGGGATTTTATACGATGGAAGGTAGAGCGGGATAAATAAGGTTACAGGATTTTAATGTTATTAGGTAGATGCCTTAATGTGTTGACGAGCATTTGATTTGAGAATTGTAATTGTTCGTTGAGAATTGACTTATTGTTTAATAAAGCTGCTTGAATGAAAAAAAAATCGGCCGTATTTAATTTCGTACCTTTATGAGATAAATGAAGGGGTCTCATACACTGGTCAATTGGTTTGGGTTGATGATTGGTGTTTTTTAGATGGTCTGCAAATTTTTATTGCGTTCTATTGTATTTAAAATCAAAACCTTGCTCTTTATAGCGAACCTTGAAGCTATGGCCCGTCTGTCCAATGTATATACTGTTGCATTCACAAGTGAGTTTATAAATTCAATTTTTATTGTATTTATCATTTTTATTTAAATTGCTGTTACTAAGATTTTTCTTGATTGTATTGTTGGTGAAGAAAGTGATGTTGGGGTTGAACTTTTTGACAATATTGGTGATACGCTGAGTTTCAGGACCAGTATAGTGTAATTTTATCATTTTTTCTTTTTGATTAGAGCCATTTTGGTTTCCATTACTGAGGGTGGTAAAGAAGTTATTGGATATGATTTTTTTTGTTTATTTAAGATTTAGTAGATAGTTGAATTAGAATAGCCATTATTTGTGGCTATTAATTTGATTATATTTAGTTCAGTTTTAGTTAGATTTGCTGAGAGGGACATTTAGTAACCGATGAATCAGGCTATTGTAGGCAGCAAGTTTATGAGAGGTAGGATGGTTGGAATAATTGGGAATAATTGCATTGGTATGAGTGGATTTTCTGTATATTTTATATCCTAGTTTGGTATGAACATTTTTGGAAATATTAAGGTCTAAGTAATTTATACTGCTGATATTACTAGTTTTGAGTAAAAACACAGGCTGGAATTTTTCACTATAATATGTTAATTTTAATCATAAGAGAAAGTAATGTAACCTTGAAAAATCAGTTTAGCTCTTGAGGTTTTACTTGCTCTTGAACTACAAAAAAGTAGGCCATACAATTCTGTATGTCCTCATATCTGTCTATATTAGGAGTGGTTTTCCCTAAACGTTTATCCAATCTCTTCACGCAAGTGCACTTCTTCTAAATCCAACCTTCCGCATCTCTAATGTATAAATTGTGTAATTAGTGCAGATGCGTTTAGCCTGAACTAGTAAATAGACGCGAGGACAAAAATTTATTGTTTTAAATTATATTTAAATTTTGAAAAATGTTGCGGGCAGGTAACGAGCTTCCCCTTCGTGTAGCCGTTCTCAACTTTAACATCCCAATGAACTAAATCTTTCTTCTCGGACAAACATTGATTTGAAGAGCTATTATAGGTCTTCATTAGATAGCACAACTGTAAGAATCACAAGTTTAATGGAACCGGATAAACCTTCTTCTATGACTGCAGTAGTATTGCGGTAAAAAAAAAGTTTTAAGGCCTAGAAAACAAGGCTTATGTAAATAAAATGAAATATTTGGAAACATTGCCAAGTCCACAAATTCATGTACACGATGGTGCCATAAAATAAAGTCACTTTGGAAAAAAAAACATGATAGCTTACATCTAAGGAAAAACAAACATAAGTTTATACTTTATCGTATCATCTCTTGCTGGTGCAAGAGTGGGTTAAATCTAACTGAAGGTCAACAATATTGGAAGGATTTAGAGTGGGCGTTTTGTTTAGGTTGAATATAAAATCATTTAGTCTTGAAATTCACCTTTTTAATCTTAGGATCTGGTTGCTCCTTTCCTCACTAAAACGTTTTCTCTAGTATAACTTCTTCATACACATAGGGCCTAGCTATCTCATCCTATCTCACGCCACTCTTTACTTCTGCAGAGGAAATTGATTCAAATTAAAACAAATTTTATAATTTCCTATTTTAGATATAAGTAGCCCGCTTCAGTGGCCAAATGGTCTAAGGCGCACACTTACCTCATTAGAGTAATTATCATATATGCGTGTAACCAGAACAGGTAGTAAGACACGGAGATAAAAAAAAGATAGACATGACTTTGTTCCTAACGATTTTTTAAAAATCTTATTTATTCTTTTGTTTGTTTCATGTCTTGTTATTTGAATATAGATTAAAAGTGTAGGCACAAGTAAGGTAGAATTTTTAGTTAAATGTTCCCGTATTTTTGTGAAAGCAGAGTGTGAAATAATTTAATAATAATCACCCATCACCGGAAACTAGACTAGATAAGACTGACGCCTTTCTCCATGTGCTTAATATTGTGGCTATATATAGTTAAGATAGTAGGTACATGCGTAGAGCTTTTATTTCTTTAAAAAAAACTAAATTTAATATGAGTAGAAATACCATTTAAACGGCGTCAAGGAATTATTTTTAAAATAGTAGCTTCCAACGAAAACCCTATTTTCCCAACGAATTTCCAGCTCATAATTCTTTGGTTATACAATATCACCATGGAAACTATGAAAATCCCTTAAATCATCTAAATAAAATATTTCTTTCTTTTGGAATAAAAATAATGACTCAACTTTTAGGCCTACTTAAGTGGTACAGTGCAACACTTAAAAAATTATAGCATTTTTCTTTTTTTTCTTCTTTCTTTTTGAATATCTACTTCTGATCACAAAATTCCCGTTATAATAGTTGATATATATACCATTTATAAAACAAAGTTTCGATCTGTATGTATATTTATCATTCAGATTATATTAGATATAGGTTAGCTTATAACTAGATAACTAATGAATAGATTTGAATGCGTTTAGTTATATTATGTTAAATTTATCTAGAAAGGTTAGACGCTATTTAAACATTATCTATGTCTTCAGGGAGCGAGCAGTGACGTTAAAGGCAATGCAGTACAAGTGTTGTATGTGTACATTGTGGAGTGGCAAAAGCCACCAGAGCAGCTATTGTTGTAACCGTAGGAACAAAATCATACCCGACAATATAGATACGCTATTAAGTTCGGAGACTCCGGATTCAAACATTGACACACAAATGCATACAAGTGTAATTACACATATATTAGGCTACATGACTATATGGAATATTGAATCAAACGTCTCCGTATGGTCAGAAAAATATTCCAAAGAACTTAAAAGAGCTACTTCGATGGGCATGACGGTTATTTCAAATACCGTAGACGGCATCCCGAGTATGGAGGACGCTCGGCCACGATACGTTCTTGAACGTTGGAAATGGAGAATCGCTGGGTGTTCCCTCAAAACCCCGTTCTTTTGAGTGTGTTCTATTCTCAAATTAATGTGGAGCTCTACAGTTTCATCAAATCCATTAATTAGGTTTGTAAGTAAATAAATAAAGGAAGGGGTCAAGTGAAGTTTAGTATTAACTTACCCGCCTCGG
>CABFOW010004073.1:36657-62227 GCA_902141385.1 Timema californicum | reverse complement strand
TCGACTTCGAGAATATTCTTGAATATTCGCTTCGACTTCGCTTCGAACTGAAAAAACTGGCTTCGCACACCCCTAAAAACTACAATTACACGTCATTATTAATCCCATGGCAATTAGCATACCAACATGAAAAGAGAACCCAAGAAAATGAAATGTAACAGTCTAGATTTCTGATGTTTAGGAGTAAGAAGAAAGATAACACTACAAGCTCTTATAATAAATGTTTTGACTATAATTTTTTTTTATAAAATTAATTAATCGTGTTTCATATATATTTTCCAAGATTATTTAGTGTTTAATATAACTAATTTTGAATTTTTTTATAATTTTTATATTATTTTATAGTACATTGATTGTTATATATTTGTATATTAATTATATTAATGGGGTAAATTATATCAGTACTCAAGGTCAAACTAATTATATAAAGCAGTAGCTACTTTGAAATTTTAACACCACCTGAAACAAAAAGCATGTTCAGTATAAAAGTAACTTTTTATTCCTTAAGGAAGAAGAACCACCTTGAGCAGTCAAGACAAATATAATAAAGATCCTTCGGAGATTAAAAAAGAGCTCACTCAAATCTAAGAAAACTCCCAACAATCCCCAGAAGTAAAATATATATATATATATATATTTAGCGACTACAGGAAGGTCAAACCAACAACTCAACAACCCCTCCAAAAGTTATAACAGTCAAGGAATCTATTAAAACCAAGTGTTCAATGACTGCATGAGGGTCAAACAACCCAAATCCAAGAAAATCCCCAACACTCTCAAGAAGAAGTAAAACAAACTACCCAGTGACTGCAGGAGGATCAAACAACCCAGCCATAGGGGCTTTTCACACATATACTTGTGTGCACACTTTCACATGAAAAACTNGGGGGGGGGGGGGGGTCAAACATGTATGCAATGCAATAATGCCCTTTTTATTCTTCGTGCACTTTAACACTTGTTTTTTGGTGGATCTCAATGCAAGTTAAAAAATAGATGTCCACATGTAGTAAAAAGAATCAATTGCTAACTTTATCAATCTACACAAATAATATTGGGTTATTTTGAATATTGTGCGAGTCTGTTGGCCAACAGCGCAATTACCTTATACCGGAAGCAGGGGTCATATCTAAAGGAGCCAACAGAGTTGTTAGCAGGATTTACAAGTGACAACTATTTTGAAAACATAGTTATTATGCGTGACTGAATTGGTGTGTGCAGAATAAACCTAACAAAACAAACAATAAAAGTGTCATTTCTTCCAGTTGGGCATACCAAATTTGCTTGCAACTGGTCTTTCGACCTATCTAAGAAGAAATTTAAAATAACAGGAGCCTCATTATTGGATGATGATGTAAATATAGTTTAATCTAGTGCTCAACAATCTCAGCTAAACCAGGCATTGAGAACTGGAACTAAAGATTAAAAAATCATTATTCCCTTTAGATACTGGCAGCAGTACTTCAGCAGTTTTGGCTGAAAAAAAATACCACACAAGTGATTTCAGCCATTTCAAATTTAGCAGCACGTTTCCAGGTGTTGTTCATTGCCAGTACAAAACCAGTGGTGAATTCATTTTAACGCATCATTAGAACTATATCAACAAGTAAAGAAGACATAGCTCCTCACCAGATCTTTCTTCAAGGTTTTACTTTTGAACACAGAAAATATCCCTATGATAAAATTTGAGAGTTTTGCACTTCTGAAACAGATCTGGTCTGTCCTCTACCACCTGAATTTGCAAATATTGAAGAGGATCCAGAGGCTAGGGCAGATCCCCAGCACCCCCCACCAAAAGGTTACTTGGAAGATTCACTTATCTGATATTTTATTCTACTGTCCTGACATCGCTACACTTTAGGAAGCCCCACAACGCCTAGAATGGATGGGCTTCACAATTAATTATAATAAAATATCTAAATAGCCAGCACAACACCTAATATATTTAAGAGTGAGCCTTGACACCTGTTCCCAGACAATTACCCCAACAACCATTGCAAAAGCCAGGACTTTTCTTTGACACACTACCCGGGTCAACTGGAAGGACTTAATTATAATGGATTTCTTGTTTACGTATCTTGGATCAGTTACAACCATTCAGTGGCCCGATAGAGTTGACATACACGCAGATGCTGATATATTTCCTATAAGTTTTATATTCTTCATGTCCTTCGCTATCAGTGTAAATAAGTGGATAGAGCGAATGGGCATTAAGACGAGAAATATAACACATTAAAAAAAATCCATCTTGTGCCCATGCTGACCTTCATACTCAAATCCTCCGATGAGAGGGGGTAAATGAGCTATGATAGCGTTAGCATTATTTTGAGTTTGATTTTCATAATTTACCATTAAAACCACCTTTAATTAGTTATTTTTTATTATATAGCATCACGTCTTACTACCCGTTCGGGTTATACGCATTAAGTACTAATTACGCTAATGGATTGGGAATTGGGAAGGTTGAATTAGAGGAAGTGAACCCGCATTTGGGTGGAGGGAGGGTTAACAAGTTACCCACTGAAATTCAAAGAGGGGCCTGGGCCATTTTATGTTATATAAAAAAGGTTAGAGTCAAGCATTTTGTAGGCCTGATATTATCTGTGGATCAAAGACAAAATGCGTGTGAGCTATGTTACCTCTGAAAGCTGCCTGATGCTGAAAGAGCTTTTAAGTGGCCTGAAATCCCGGATGAAGACCAAGAAGTCCCATTTAGGAATATAATAACCTTACTAGAAGACCCTCATTTGTATAAAAAAGGACCATTATTATTTAAAAAGTTTTGTATGGGCTAAATGTGCAGTAAAATATCTAGATGAGCAAGCTACAGCAGCTCTGACGTCTGAAAGGGAGTCGTGACCCTTGCTTCTGGAGCTACAATTTCTGGCTTTGACAAAAAAAAAGAGGGTAAGCTAACAGTTTTTTTTTTACTATTGCTTGCTAAGCGATGTGCATATTTTATATTTTTTGGAATATTTATTGGTGTATTTGACTGTTACAGGTTTCGTAAGAACCCACTGTAAAGCTCAAAAAATCTGGAACAAATATTTTAAATATTGTCTATAATGTCAACAGTTTTAATGATAAAGCAACAAAAGTTGCACCAAACTTTTCATAGAAGACCCACCTTTCAAATGCATTTACTATTGAAGCTTCTACAAGTAGTTATTCTACCCTTACATTGGATTTGGTACAGTGTTACAGAATCTTCTTTAAACACCACCTTTCTAATTTTTTTTAAATAGGTAATACAACTTTTTCCTTTAATACCACCATTGAATAGTACTAGTTAGACTACACACCTGGAATTAATTTCATAATTGCAGAATAAAAATGGGAGAAAAAGCAAGAAAATTTTTATAAAAATTTTGCAGAGTTGACGGTATATAATTTTCTATAATTAATTTTCTTCATCCACAATAATTGTCAAGGCTCTACTGTTATCACTGAGAGAAAAGTAAATAAAACATACGTAATAACAACCAACATTCATTTGTTCACAAGTTTATTTTATTTTATTTTTTCAAAAAATTGTTTAGATATTATCTATTTTACAAATCGAAGATTTGAATAACAATTTGTAATTATTTTACAGAAAATTAAAAGCTATTTTCATTATGAAAACCATTTTAAATGTGAATCTTTTCAAATTATTTTTAATGCTATGTAAGTTTTATGGTCTTGAATCTCAAAAATAAACATAACAAATATAGCAAGATTTTTTTGTAATCCTCTCACAATTTTCAGAATTTTATTTATTATAAATATATATAGGCCTACACTTCCATAATAATCATAAGGCATTTTAAAGTACCAGTTTTTCTTCTCTCACGGGAAGTAGTGAAAATAGAAACCACAAACTAGCAAACAATTAAAGGTTAGATTCAATCTCAACATTGTACTGCCAATCAACTAAGTAACTTACCTAATTTGAACATTATAAATAACATTAACCATGCAATAATTGATCCAAAGAAATTCACATAACTATAGCTTCATATATACATATATATTCAAAGGTTACACAGGTTCAATCATTGACTCAGCATCAATCAAATAATTCCAGAGGTTCTAGACTTTACCCTAAACACTCATTTTTTTTATAATCATATTTTTCACTGTCCAAATTTGAAATGAATTGTAATTTGGTTTTGAACATGTACATTATGTTTAAGTCTATAGCAATTCAATGCATGTGAATAGCATACAAAATTGTATGTATACCATACACATAAAAAACTTTGTTTATCCAGTTATCTAATCTGACAGTGTAAAGCGTAGGTCTACATAATCTCATTCTATTGAAATAAAAATGATCTTATACTTTTCATTGGTCTTAGGATTCTACAATTTGGTAGGCCTATGTAGATTGTTTCTTATACATACTTCTAATGAGGAAATTATGAAAATGCCATTTTTAAATTTCAAATACCTGTTTGTTTTTTTACAATTCAAATTTGAGGGTTAATTTTATTGAAGAAAAATGTTATTTACGCCAAATTACTTTATAATATCGAAGATACATTCTTTTTTAAAGTGAAACACATAATTTGCCAAGTTTTTTTTACCTAAATAAAATTTTGTAAATAATCTGTTGATTCTGAAAAATAAAATTATAAAGAGAGATTCAATTTTTGTTAATGTATCATTTTATTTTGGTTCTGAATATTTTAAAACATTTATGCATCTAAAACACAACATTATTTTCATTATATTACAACACTATTGTCCGACACCTTAGCTCAGTTAGTAGCATATCTGTCTACTGAGCTAAGGGTCCTGAGTTTGATTACTGACAGGTTTGATGAGAAATTTATCAATTATGAATTGTGGGTTTTTCCTTTTACAGTGATGAATTGACACCTGAGGACTGGGTGTTGTCTGTTATATATTAAAGTTAGTTCATAAGACGTGTGCTGATACAATCACTTGATTCAGAGGGTGTACGTTAAATACCTAAAATAAATTAAATTAAATGAAAATAAACTGGTCAATGATTGCAATCGGGGAAATGTAGTTTTAATTCTTCCCTCCCCTCTCCCATCATATTAAATTAAAGCTTGGGTTTAAATGCATCACCTGAATATTAGTGTTATTTAATACCAAAGGTACAGTAAAGAGGTAAAGGAACAAATAGAAGAGTAAACACAATTTGACTTTCACAATGGAAAGAGGAACACAGCGCTATAAACTCTTTTCTTAGACAAAATTCAGCTCTTCAGAATAATTCCTCATCATGTCTCATCATACAGAGTTTCGGCAATATTGATGCTTTATGGGTAATATAGCTTTATAAAGTCTAGGAAAGTTGATACAGTGGTGAAAGCTGTGTATTGTTCGGTGTAACACTTGGAATCACCGTCTGGTCCGACACCGACACTCACGACTCCTCTGAGGTACCATTTCTTCTTATATTCGAAGGAGAGACCACCACCGCTGTCACCAGGACACACACTGGTACCTGCATATAGATAGGAATACATGTGACAAAACTAACAACCCAGAACCGTTGTATAAGACCGCAACTAAGGATATGGAAACCGATCCATCAATAGATACCAAATACAGACAGGTCTCTAACTTCAACCTTAGGTAATTCTTCTCCTTTCTTTAAGCACAACAATAATAATATATAACAACTTTTAGTTTTCCGGTGATATCTATTTAATCCAAGTGTTGCCATTTATACATTAAAATCATAACTGAAAAACTATCAGCTGTTGACAGTCAACCTTGCAGTTCAACCAAGAGCATCAGTATACTCTTGACCCGATGAATCTGTATGTGACAGTGAAATCTTGTCCTTAATGATGTGTTTGTGTGATTTTTAGTACTCTATCCCAACAATTTCTACTCCAGTTATCACAATTAACTTAACTTCAACTTTCATAGTGCTCACTTAAAGTTCACTTAACTTGAGAAAACATGTGTGATCACAATTCACATAACTTAACATAACAACCTGATCCAAACATCTGCATTCTAGAGTATGTATTTTAATCCGTGAGTGTTGAGGTTAATTGTCGCTCAACTATTAAATTATTCATTGTCTTGTTGGTAGACATGTAACGCGAAAATGTATCATTTTGTTTTGCTTTGTTATTTGCTGTAAGAACAACTTGAATTCTTTATTGTTATCTTTTATTTTAAGTTCAAGTAAAATATCAGACACAACATAGATAGACAAGAATTAAATGACGTGTTGAATATTTGTTATTTGTTATTTACCGACATAGACAACCAAAAGTTATTAATTTGCTCAATAAACTTCGTAAAATAAACAACCTGTGTCTTTGCTGTCCCAAAGTTTAATACATTGGATTATTCCCACATTTTTCCTCTTTCCCTAGGTGGGCTTTCTTCATCAAATTTACTCTTAGTAGTTAGTTTTCCTTTTTATTTAAATAGCCCTGTAGATGTCACTCATGTTATCATTGGCTGGCTAGCTCACATGATACCCTTCATGTAATGTTCACACAACATGAAATACCTCCCAGTACATCTATTAAGTTAATTGAACTGCATTGTGATCACTTCTATTTAAAAACACAAGGATAACCTTTACGTTAAGTTAACCATGAGTGAGTTTTAAGTTGATCGTGATCCCGGCATAAGTGTGTTGGCCATCCCTCCTAAATTTAACCATGACATATACATAAATTATTGCTGTGTAATATGATGAGGTCACCTTTAGTATTGTAGTATTACATAGATGAGAAATTGGTAATTGAAATAAAACGTTTACATTCTTCATAGTATAACAAGCTTAATCTGGCAAAGTAGAGAAAAAACAACAACTGAATAGCGGGTGGCAAAAAAATATTCTTGCATGAAACTTTGGACATGCGCACCATAGGTTTGGCAGCCCTGTCTTTGAGTTTAATATTAGAAATTAACTGTAAATATGTATTTGTCCATGTAACAAGTGATCATTTGTGGAAAAGGATAAAAGTCACATTGAAGAAGAATTTTCATTCATTGGCAACAAAACCATCTTTAATGCACTTAAGTTGAATAAAATATTAGTAATTGAGGCAGTTTTTGTTACCAGTTAAAACTGTTAGTTACCAGAGTGTTTTAAATTTAGAAGACTGCAAACCAAGTTTAATTTGTAGTTACTATACTTGAAATTCCAACTAGAAATTGAATAAGGGATTCCACAGCAAGTGACTACTCTCAGATTTGGCAGTATATTAACAATATATAACATGTATATTGTATAGAGTGGTCTAACATAATGTGCTCACCATTGGTATACCCAGCGCAGAATTTGTCTGGGGTGATGTATGTCCTGAATCTTTCAGGAACAGTGTTCCAACATTTCGTAAAATCGATGAAGGGTAGCATTGACGTCATCAGAGTTGGACTAGGGACACCTTTTTCAGTGATGCCCCAACCAGCCACCTGCAATGTTACAAAATAAATAACAGTATGTTTTTCAAAACATCACATTATGGCCTTAATTTGCTATCAGAGATATTATAAACTACCTGTGAGGTTAAATACCTATTAATTAAATTAGGGTAGTATCCACTCTGAACAAAACATTTTCTAAATCAGGGCTTCTCAACCTATTTTAATCTGCGACCCCTTTATAACAGACACATTTTTTCATGACCCTTCACTTAATGTCATAAATGCAATTGGTAGTAACACTATATAGTAGATTTACTGATATGTATGCATACTTTTTTGCGGAAACCCCGTTTGAGCTAAAAAATAAAGTACCTTAAATATAAGTATAGCTATATTATTAAAGAGTTATGTTGACTAAAAAATAATGTATGAAAATATCAAAAATGAAAATTTCTTCAAATAATTTATTATATTAAAAATGTGTGTATATAGTATAATATTGACATGCAAAATTTAAAAAATATCAATTAATTTTTAATATCAAATTTGAATATACCAAAGCAAATTTTACTGAAGTCTGAAAAAATATAAGAATACATTTACCTTTAATGGGATGGCTGTGATTGCTTATTCTGACAAAATAACTTTAATTGTGGCTTAATATTTGTCACTGCTGGTCTCATAGCGATCTAGATGTTCTTAAGACTTGAGCAGTACTTGGTTTTAATGGCCGTCATTGTCGAAAATGCTGATTCGACAAATGGCAGAAGAGCTGCTATTGCTAACTCCAACAATATTGGAATTTCTGCTTTTACACCAAGCCAAAAAGTGTTCAAGTTTTTCCTTGAAAATTCAAGTTTGAAGTTTGAATCACATGAAAGTTCTGCAAATTATTCTTGGGCTTTCAACGAGAGATGCTTCATATTTCCCATCTCCACGATAATAGCGTTTTGAATCTAATCTAATTTATTATTGTTTAATTCCGGTAGAAAATATTTCTGAAAATTGTTTTCCAAGCATACCAAATGATCAATTTTTATCTGCTTAATCAAGTCAAAACCAAACATATTATCAACAATAAAATCCTCTGTTTATGAAAACATTTCAAATTAATCATTTTCTACTTTATTCTTCCAAATGTTTAAATTTTTCATGAAAGCCTGAATTTTATCTTTCGTGTAAAAATATTCGTGCTCTCCCCTTGGAGAGACATATTAAGTTCGTTGAGTTTCTCAAATAAATCTGACAGATAGCATTTGCACAGCCAATTTTCATTGTTAAAGAAATTTACTTATATTTAGAGTTATTTTCAGACAGAAATAGTATTATTTAATTTATTACACTAATAGCCGTCTCAATGCTCAGCCCTTTTACAGCCATTGCACTTATGTATGCAGTAAAAGAGTTCTGAAATTGGATTCCATTTCATCACAAAAATTTGCAAAGAGGCGACTTTTAATACAATTGTTAACCCTAGCCACATCTTGTAGTACAGCATTCAGATCTGTAGAAACTTTATTGGCCACTAATGCCTCTTGATGAATCATGTAATTAGTGAAAGTAGTAGGCCTGTCTTTTGCAGATTTTCCTGAAATCCAGTTATTCTTCTTGTCATCGCTGCTGCGCCGTCGGCACATACTCCAACACAGTTCACAGTTATTCTATTTTAGCCCTACTTCTTTGAAAAATTCATTCACTTTTGGAAAAATTACCTCACCAGTTGTATGTCCATCTACCTGACATATTAAAATAGCTGTACATAGTTGTACGTCCATCTACCTGACATATTAAAATAGCTGTACAAAGTTTTTAATGTCAGTCAATTCATCCAGCTGAATTGCAAATTTCTAACTTTATTCAATTTTTTCATTGCTAATTTCAAAAATTCGTCTACCCACTATATCATTTGACAGTAGAATTTTTTTAAATTCTTTTGCATATTTCTTCCCATGAATAATTTTATTAATTCTAATTGCCACTGGTAACACAAGATCATCGGCAATGGTGTATGGTTTCTTAGCATTTGCAATTAAGTAAGAGGCTTCATAAGATGCTCTTAAGTACTTTTTATCAACCAGTACATGAGTTTCAAGAGATTGTTTTTATTTTTTCGATGATTATAATTGATTTTCGATAAAGTGTACAGGCTTATTGGAACAGGAAGCATGTTTTGTGTGTAGATGTCTTTTTAATTTTGCATTTTTGAGACTTTCACTTTGCCAAGCATTCATTACAAATCAAGCAGATATTCAATATTTGTAGGAATAAAATTACATCCATATTGCAAAAATGTGTCATTGCATTTCCTCTTTTTTGTGTGCGAATGATAAAAATAATCAGTTTTATATATATCTGCACATTCTTGTTAGTGCTGGATGATCCCTGTTCTCCAGGATCTATAGCTTCAGTATTATGTGCTGTCTTAGTCTTTGACCAATTTAACCACTTATCCATGGGTAAGATAGTTTTTATTTTATTTCAATTTGTATTGTAAATGATGGCAGCCAATAGCTGGTGACAGTTAATTATTTGCTCGTCCAGTACATCTGTGTATGCCGGAGATACTAGAAGAACAACTAAACAACTTAACGCTGTACAAGCAACATTGAAAAAACTAACAACTGGACACTGTGAAACTAACAACTGAACCCCCCACAAGACAAAATAATCCTTTCCCTGTTGCCAAGCTTGTACAAAGGACCTTGTTGTTTTGTACCCAGCTTAAAATTGGTAGGGTATTACTGTCATATTGAGGTAACAGTGTGGCCTAAAGTTACAATAAGCAATGCGCCCACTATGGTTGAAAATGAAGGATAAGATTAATTACATATTAGTTATGATTTATTTTTTCAAATGTCCTGCAACCCCCCAATACTATTTATGCGACCCCTAGGTTGAGAATCCCAGTTCTAAATCATAGCAATATGCATGGATTAATGGAATTAAAAAAAATCAATACTTGTCTTACTGCCTGTTCAGGCTATACGCATATGTACTAATTACACTAGTGTGTTAGAGATTAGGAAGGTTAAATTTATAAGAAATGTACCCACATTTGTGTGGAAGGAAAGTAGAAAACCATTTAATAAAAACCACCCTCAGTGAGTCTTAACCAAAATCAAACCCCAATCTCCCCACCATCGGCAGTCTAGTCTATTGTGAAAGTGACACCATGGACCACGAGGCCACCAAAGAGAGTATCAGGATCATTACATAAATATTTAACCAAAATGAAAAAGGAATGCATAAAAGAATAATTAATTCCTTCAATAAGCATATAAAGAAACTGTCAATAGTTTATAAAATCATGACAATTTTTTTAGAAAATTCAAAAACGGGGGTGAGGGGTAATTTGATTTTTAGGAAAATTTAACAAACACAATATGAACAATCTGATTGTATCAACATACATTTACAAACTAACTTAGCTCTAGAGCAAACACAAAACTTAGTACTTTGGCTATCACTTCATCATCACGAAAAGTGAAAACGCAATCTCGCCAAAGATTTGACAGCGTCAGAGATCAAACCCAGTAAGTAGCCTTGTCTCAGTAAGAAAATGTGCTACTGAATCTGACAAGATATTGGATGACAAAGTATTTATATAAAAAAAAAAGATAGTTATTTATTTGGTATTGTACATTCATTCACCACTTATTTACTTCATGAACTAAAGATTGTGAATGAAGTATAATTTAAAGGCTTCAATTTTGATACATAATGAATTTGAATCAAATATATTAAATATTCTCGGGCCGAATCAAAGTTCAAATATTTTTGTTAGATGTTTTATGCTTTAAAAATATTATATTATTATTATTTATATATCTTTATGCTCTATAATTAGTTGTAAAATGTTTATTGCACAACATTTTGTAATAATTCGTCAGATAATGAAAATATCACATGACATGTGAATGTAAACTCACAGCTCCTTTACTTCCTGTAGCGAAGTGGAACCTCTCATACTCCTTCTTCCAGTCGATACACACTGGCCTGACAGCCCAGGTCAGCTCTACAGACACATTTAACACTATCACAGCAATGTCATTAGCGAAGTTGAGGTGACGACCTTGGTAGCGATCTTGGATCTTGATTTCTGCTGGCTGCATGAATCAAAAACATACATTTTTAATTTCATACAAGATATTTTTACCAAACAGACCAGTACTATATTAATGCTACCCGCTTTGCCGGGCACGCAGGCCAAATGTCTGGCTCATTTAGTTTGGTTTGCTGGTAGGCGATAAAGAGATTCGGGTTGGAATTCTGGCCAGGAATAGTGAGTATTTTTTCCTCTCGATAGTTTCCCACTAGCTCTCTCCTCACAAATGCATTGCCCGGACGGGTGCTGTGAAAATTATTATTATTATTATCATAATTATCATAATTATTATTATTAGCACCACATCTTACTACTTATTCGGGTTACACGCACTTACGCTAATGTGTAATGGTAGGGTGATTGTGAGAGGAAATGGAGGACCTACAATTTAATGTGGAATCCGAACCACGATGGAGGCCTGGTATTCCCCACATTCACAAGTTGTGATTAATACACGTCTTGTCAGAGGTGAAGGAAGGGTTTGGCAATCAGATAAATCTGTGTCGGGACCGAGGATTGATGCTGTGAAAAAATATAACCATACATATATTATATTATCATTCAGAGTTATATATATGCACACATTGAAAGTTGGGTCGAATCCCCTATTTTACGAATACGAATCTCCCATTTACCTTCAAATCTCAAATATGATTCCAAATCTTGGAAATAATTATGAACCTCAGAGGAAATATAAATATAATAGAATAATATAAAACACAAAGAGTAACTAAACTTTAAAATTCATTCTTATAAATTATAATACGTTCATAGTAACAACCATGAATTTAGTTTAAGTGTTAGATTACTAGTCTGAGGTCTGGTTGTTGAGCTTGTACTATAATAATGTTGGTTATGAACCATCATTAGGTAGCATTAGAGCTCCAAAACAAATTTCACTTGAAAGATTGATTTTCTTTTTTTTAAGGCTTTGAGTCTTGAATCAGAAATGTATTTACTATACATATATGAATGGATAGATACTGATGCTTATTTTTACATTTAGTGTACATACCTAGAACCACACATTAATGCTAAATTAGATAGGGTATTTGTTATTTTCTTTATCAGTGGGAAAGATTGTTGAGGCATTTTACCTCCAAATTCTGAATACCAACTTCTGGAAAAAATACAATTTGAATTTTTTTTCTTTTAATCTTTTTTTAGTACTGCTTCGTACTACCTGTTCGAGTTATACGCTCATGTGCTAATAATTACACTAATAGTTTTATGGATTAAGAAGGTTATATTTATAGGAAGTGTACCAGCATTTGTGTGGAGGGGGAGTGTAAAATCGTTTTGGAAAAACCGTCATTAGTACAATTGACCGAGATTCGAACCTCAATCCCTCCAACATTGGCAGTCTAGTCTACTGCAAGATTAGCATGTTATACCACGCGGCCACCGGAGCAGGTAGTAGTTCGAATCTTGAAAGTGTCAAAAGTTACTTAATAGTCTTTGTGGGAGGAGAAAATTGGTAATGTAAGAAGAGTTCCCGCTTGGATGACCGCATGGTCTAACGTGCTACTCTAGCAGTAGACTAGACTATCAATGACATAAATGTCAAGGTTCAAATCTTGTTCGGTTGTACTGAGGGTGACTTTCCTAAAATATTTTTTTCATTCTCCCTCCACACAAATGCGGATATCTTCCTATAAGTATAGCCTTCCTCATCCCAAAGACCATCATTGTAATTAGTACATAAGTGTAATAGCCAAACGGGTGGTAAGACATGATGATAGAAAAAAAAATCAAGGTGAGTTCCATTGACAATAAACCACACTTTCCCCTTCAATAAAGCATTATTGTACAGTAATGATATTTTGTGTCTATATTTCAGCCAATTAACAAATCTTAGTTATTGGTGCCTGACACCTACTGATTAATGTTAACTCCAAACCACTGGTGTAGTTTCTCATATATAGGTACCCTATTTGAATTATAAGAGAGACAGCATGGAGTTGTTCAGAACTTAAAAAGTGATGCCTTACTATTTCCAGCTTTGATATAACTTTAAAAGTAATGAAAAGCATTTGCTATAATTATGTTTCTTCTAACCGATATATTAAATTGTGATGGCTATCTAGAATAATTATATTTGGCATAAATCTGGCAAGAAATGTTTTAATTAATTCCAGTTTAAACCTAAATTAAAAACGGAATAAACAACACAATCAATGCAGTCATCATAATGAAAACGCATTCTGACAACACAGGATTATGCATGGTAATAGGGCATTTAATTTCAGCAGCTTGCAGGAAACAAAAACTGTGACCCATTTGAATGAAAGATTTTGTAAAAGTTCAGACCTCTCTGAATTGTGCTTCATCCTCTGGAGCATTCCAGTCTCGGTAGAATTTTCCTACTGCCAGCTTGTAGCGTTGTTTAGGTAGAGTTTTCCTCGTGCTGTCATCCCAAAAACAGTGGGCGGCTGTGCAATACAAATACAAACTTCATAATATTATAATTATTACAATAGCCATGTTGGCTATTGATGACTCTTACACTAATTAACGTAACAGGCAAAGGATGTTAATATATAATATATCTATTTCCTGTGTGTGCTATTATGTTATTTGTTCCTTTTACCGGTTCCTATCTATGTGTCCTATCATTCTTTACCAATTTTATTTTTCTCCCTTTTGTGTTTTTTGGTTTCCTATTTTAGGAAGTTGAGTTGCGCGTTTCACACTCCCTCCTGATGAGTTCTGATCAAATGAAACCTAGATCTGGGTAATTGGGCGGTAACGATTTATTTTCTTCAAGAGACAGCCATTACCACGTTGTCCAGTGGTAGTAATGAAAAGTGTAAACTGTGTCGTTGTTTTTTTCCCTTTTTTTTTTAAAAAAAGGCCATATTGTGTTTATTCTCTTTTATATATGTTCTATACCCACCTTTCCAGTATCTTCTTCCAAAAATGTATTAACGGGAAAAGAGTACATTTTAGGGGGCTATACTAACAAAATGTACCGTTGCCCAGAGGACACCCGAATGTACTAGTTGTACATCCTTTCCGTGGAGGCTCTTTTCATGTCCCGATGAGATGAGATGAGGTGATGGTGATGATGATGATGATATTGAGTATAAGGCTATGGAACCAATGGAAACACTTAAACCTAGCTTAAGCCTCATTTATCAAAATCCGCGTGACCGACGGAATAATAACCCTTTGAGGATAATACAAGCCAGGAATCAAACCCGGGACCCCTAGGTCCGTAACCAGGTACATTGCCCCAGGTCCCATGGGGAAAATTTGTATTAAAAATCACTATCATTAACAAATTGTGAAAAGATATCCCAATTACAGCCATTCGATGATCAGTCCTTTGGATTAGTCAAATACACTAACCACTCACCTAACCTCACCTCGTTGCTAGGTCCATACTTTCCATTGTAAAACAAAAAGTATATATTTACATAGGCCTAATATATTTATGGTATTTACATATTTTTACAAAGACACACACAGTTAAAGCAAATAGTAGACAGGTTGTGTGTCAAAATATATCAGGAATTGGAATAGCTTTGCAATGGGAAAAACAATTAACCTATTACTGTATATTATATTACATTTTATGGAAAATCTTTTTTCACTTGTTGTGGCCAATTCTGTTAAATATAGGAGAAGTTAGAGGAAAGAGGTATACAAACACCAAAAATAAATTAAGACAATTTGGATTTTACAACGAAAATAAGTTTACAGTTGAATGTCCCGCTGCTTCTTGAAGAAAATTAATTGGTCCCACACAATCCCTGATCTAAATTTCATTGTAAAGCTCATCAGCAGTTAGTGTGAAATGCAAAACGCAACTTCCTAAAAGAGGAAGCCCCCCTTTCCATAAAATTAAGACCTGCTTTGGTGGCCGCCTGATTTAAGGCGTCCATTTCATGTTAGACTAGACTGCTGACAGGGAGATCAGGCTTCGAAGCTCGGTCGGGTGTACTGAGGGTGGTTTTTCTAAAACAGTTTTCTACTCTCCCTCAACACAAATGTGGGCACACTTCCTCTAAAACCAACCTTCCTAATACCTAACTCATTAGCAGAATTAGTACATCTACGCACAACCTAAACAGAAAGTAAGACAAAAAAAACTGGTAAAGAATGATTGGGACAAGTAAAAGGAATGACTAGCATAGATGACAGACATAGGAAATAGACAATGGATGTGAATATTTAATATATCTATTTAAGGAAAACCTTGTTTCACATTTGTAGGTACGTGTGTATTATATTAGAAAATTTGTTGGGTAGGAAACAAGTTATGGAGAGCAATTCAATGAATAACGTGCAGTTTACTTCACTAAAATAAAGCTCTTCAACTCTATTTGAATAAATAATAATATGGGTGATTTATTTGGGATGAGTATACTGACCTGGTACAATTTTTCTCTGGTATTATTTATTATATAGCACACCACCCTGTGTCAAAAAACTTTTTTATTCACGATAGCATCTTTAAGATGTTGTAGATGGATGGTAAAAAAATTTTATGTATCAAAATATTTATTCAATGACTAAAAACAGTACAAACTATCTTAACGAGCAGGACTTTCACTAAATTGTTCACCTAACCACTTGTTTTCAGCGACATGTGCTTGATTGAAGTGCTTACCAGAAACCACCAGCCGTGGACTGATAAGTGATGCCCCACAGATATGCTTCATGGCACCATCGATGGTACTGTTGCGGTAGACACCAACGAACCAGGGGAATTCCCCCACTTTAGCCTCATACCCATTTGAAAGGAAAGGTCGCCCTTCTGGGTTGCGAGTACCACACTCTGAGAAAAACACCAGACACTCATACGGGAAATGTTTAGTTTTAGCTTCTCAGACTTGGTGCTCAAAGTAAATCAATTTACACAATTGAAAACATAAGAAATAAGCAGTAAAAATGAAAATTTTAATTAGAAAATTTAGAAGATCGGTAACTCAAATCTCATTTCTTACACTCCTGAGAATAAAGAATAAGTGACTAGCTATTGATCCATTCTGTTTTTGACACCTTAATGGACAACTTGGAATTCTATTTTGGTTGTCGCGTGGTCTAATGTGCTATGGTCATGTTAAACTAGACTGCCTATGATGGGGAGATCGAGGTTCAAATCTCAGTCAAGTGTACAGGCGGTGAGTTTCCCAAAATAGTTTTCCACTCTCCTTTTATTCCAATGCAAGCATACTTTCTCTAAATATAGCCTTCCTAATCCCTAAAACAATTAGCATAATTGGTACATAAGAGTGTAACTCAAACGGGTAGTAAGACATGATGCTAAAAAAACTTTTTTAACCATGAACAGTATCACTTTAGAGTTGGAAAACTGAAATCTATTGTTTGGGGCTAGAAAAACAACATATTTTGACAAAAATAAAGGAGTCTTAAATAATTAAAAACTAACTAAAACTAGCAAGAAAAGTGACAGACTTATAATTAGAAAATCACAAATAGGAAACAATACATTATATTGAGCCAGAGAGGTGATTCAACTCAAAGGATTTACTTTAATCAACTTTGTCACATTATCATGATAACAAGAAATTATCAATTGTATGTTTTATAAAAGTATAGTCCCCATTATTACCATAGAGATCATTCTGTAATTTTAAATGATTGTTTGCTGTTTTGATTCAACTTTTTATTTTTTCCTTCTCCTGAAAAATTGTATTTTTTGAGTTGTTATACTTTTCTCGCTGAAGTGAGATATGTTTTTGTCATTGTTTATTAACAATCACATAAATATAATTTAATTCCAAGGGAGACAATTTTAATCAGAAATAGATCAAATTAACTTTTTTTTTAAATCCAGATTTTAATTTTACTTATGTATCCTGAACCATGAATCATAATAATATTGTATAGTACAATATTTTAAGCATGGTGAGTTAGGTTTTACAAATTGGAATGATTTATTTTCTAAATTTTAATTTGGTTAGTATTAATTCTTAAGCTGCTATAGAAAATATAAATAGTAGCTTCAATCATGTTCCGAGCGCACATCTTTTTACATACTGTAGCAGGTGCCACCTATCCAGGTATAAATAATGGGAAAAATTTGACATTCCTCCTAAGACAACTTTTTTAAGGTGCAGCCGAAGGGAGCACAAGTATTTTTACAGTTTTTATAGAATTTAAATATTTTGGCCAAAATAAATAAAATATTTATCCAGTAGCATCATAGAGTTTAGTTTTCTGCCCATGCTAATATCAACAGATCTTGAATATCTGTCAAGGCGGAATTCTATCAAAACTTTTTAAATAAAAAGAAAAAGTTTTGATAAAATTCCAAGACACCCTTGACAGATATTCAAGATCTGTTGATATTATCATGAGCAGAAAACTGAACTCTATGATGCTACTGAAGAAGCATTTGATTTATTTTAGCCAAAAAAAACTAATGCTATAATAACTGTAAGCTTTTGCTCTCTTTGGCCGCACCTTAATGTGATGATCCTATAGGAACAAAACTTCAACAATAAAATAATATTTAAAAACTTGTAATTATTTTCATCGTTCCAGACTATTTCATGAATATTTTTGGACACAATTAACTTAAAATGTTATAAGGTTTTGATGTTGATAAAATTTTAATCATAAATTTGTTCACAATGTTCATTAACAATCAAACAATATTTTAAAATCTAACATGATATAGTAAACAAAATAATTTTAGGCTAAACTATTTACAAAAGTGCAGTTAGTAGCTTTGTACTATAATAATCAAGTTAAATGAACTGTACGCTTGTACAAAATACAATATTGGTTTAAAATCACACCATTCTATTATTAATTTGATTGCACCTTTTTTTTGCTATCTAGTGGCAAAAACACAAATTGTGACATATGAAAAAATAATATTATTCATGTCAAATACCATCATATTTAATCAGCCTATGTTAATTCTAATTACTACAGGATACTGATGAAAATTATCAATCATTCCTCTGAAATGCTATTAAATTAGCTTAATGTTTGTTCTTGTTGAATATTAATTAGATTAACTGTTTATTCCATCTTGTTCCTGCTACAAATTATTATATTTTCCATACTGATTATTACAAAGGGTTTCTACTCTATACTATTATAAATACTACTCTTTCTTCCATGTTTCTGCTTAGTAGTACTATTATGTTTTAGTGTTCATTCCTCCTTGTTCTTGATTCATACTATTTCTTAAAATTCCTGCTTATTCCTTCTTGATTCCTACTTGTTACTTCTGAATATTGCTTGAAACTGTCTTTATTTTACTGTTTGTTCCTGCTCATTACATGTCCTGCTTGATACCGTTGGTCGCATATTATTCCATACATTGTGTTTAGGGCTTGTTACCTTTGCTACAGTCATTTCATGTTTAACAATGTTAGTTCGCACTATATTTAGAGCACACACAAGGAGCAATTTCAAGCAGGGTGACCACTAGAATATAAAACTAATTAATTATATATTCTATATAGTTTGGCTTTAATGTATGAAGTATAAAAAATGTTTAAAAATGAAGTGGCCCAATGGCTAATATGACTAGGCCCTACTTCTACTATAGAAGACAAAAGAAAGGAAGATGTCATCTTTGTGCATTGGATTCATCCCACATTTTTCTTTGGGTTTTTGTAATTGAATTTACTTTTATTAGTTTATTTGTCCTTTTTTTTAATCATTTTCCATTATTATAAAATTGAAGTTTAAAAAAGGAATGCACAATTTACATTTAAAATACTTTTTTTTCTAAATGTAAAGGAGAATATCATTTAACGTAATAGTGTGACACTGATGTCAGAAGTTGTTGGTGCGGTCCAACATTATCTCATGTGTAGTTAGAAGTCCTTGGGGAAAATTGAGTTGTTTTATTACTGCGACCGTTTTACCAGAATGATTTTCCTCTCTCTCTTTATATTTCTCCCTCCCCCCACAAATTTGGGTACACTTCCTCTATATTCAACCCAACTCATTCTTAATCCACGCGTGTAATTATTAGATAGGTGTATAACTCTAATGGGTAATAAGATGTGGTGCTTAAAAATAAATAAATAATAATATAGTGTTTTCAAAATGTTGTATTGAAATTTTTTTTTAAATATTTTGTTTTTATTAAATATGACTTTCTTTACATATTAGTTCATAGGAAATTAATGAATAAAGTAATAGTTTTATTTTATAATTTGACATATAGTGACAAGTTTGATATTTTAGATTAAAAATAAAATGTTGAGCACATTTAAAAGCAGTTTTAATCACAACATTTAACACAAAAGTTATTAAACAACCTGAAATTGGATCACTATGCTAAAACTATAAACCATAATCAATTTGTGAATCTGAGAAAAATCAAAACTCACGAGTCACTGGATAATTTATTTTATATCAACATAAATTCTGAAGCTATTCTGAGAATTTGAACAAAAGAAGCAAATAAACTTGTAACTAACTTAATTAAATAAAATGTTGGATGGAGTTGAGCTGATAAAGGTAAAGAGTGTAAAATATTAGAAGTGTGACTGAGACAAAGGATAAGAGTAGATTGTCTCTAATAATAAGAGGGCAGCAGGGGGAGTTATTCTATAGGTTTGTTATAGACCTTCTATGGAGAAGAGAAGTGCTCTTAAAGGGTAAGGTGTTGTACAGGATGTATTTTGTATCCATTGTCACATATGCAGAAAAAAACATGGACAATGAATGTAAGAGAGACTAGGAAAGTGGAGGCCATAGGAATGAAGTTTGTGAGAAGCGTGTTAGCTGTCATGAGGAGAAACAAGATTAGAGATGAAGCTATCAGTGAAATAATAGGGGTACGGTAGTACATGAGATAGTAGAGGAAGAAAGACTAGGGGCCAGTTTCATAGTCAAGTTTAGTACGCCTCAAGTGCGGCGCTACACTAAATACAAGATTACACCTACCTAAACCAGAATGGAATGGGCCAGTTTCCTATGCAAGAACGGCCCATTCCATTCGAGTTTAGGTAGGTGTCGTCTTGTATTTAGTGTAGCGCCGCACTTGAGGCGTACTAAATTTGACTATGAAACTGGCCCTAAGATGGTATGAGGAAAGACCCGCCTCGGTGGCGTAGTTGGCTAACGCGCTTGTCGTGTAGAGCTCTACTGCTCGAGGCTCGAATCTCAGTCGGGTGAACTGGGGTCGGTTTTTCCTAAATGGTTTTCCACTCTCCCTCCACGCAAATGCGGGTTCACTTCCTCTAATTCAACCTTCCCAATTTCTATTCCATTAGAGTAATTAGTACTTAAAGCGCATAACATGAATGGGTAGTAAGACGCGGTGCTAAATATTATTATTATTATTATTATTATTATTATTATTATTATTATTATTATTATGAGGAAAGACAAAGAGAAATTTCTAAAAAAAACTATGGTGATGAAGTATGTAGGAAAATGACTACAAGGGAGACCAAGAAATATATGGAAGAAGCAGATAATAAAGAGTGTGCAAGTGAGATGATAAGAATGGAAGTGATTAATGGAGAAAGATGGAGGCATATTACTAAACATATTAAGTCACAAGCTGGGAACAGTTGATGATGAAAAGGCTATAGAATATTTATTTTTGTGCTTAGTATTTTTTTTTATAAGAAAAACTATTCAATAGTAAATGAGTGCCTACTTAAATTGAACTTCTGTATACCCATTTAAAAAAATCACAGCATGAAAATATGTAGATAATTAAACTCAATTTCTAACTTTGCTTTCTTAGGTGAATTTTCATATTTGATTGGTAGCAATGTTATCAAATGAAGTCTACTATGTATTTATTCTATTGTGGTTTGTCAAGGCCAGATCTTCACTTTTGTGATTGTTTTTTGGCCATACTTTATACTTCGTTTCAATCTGGTACAATAAGGAATTAATGGCAATTTAAAACAATCAAGGAATATCGGATTGCTAATAAATTAATTACATTAAACTATGAATTTGAATAACACGATTAAATTATTATATCAGGAAATGGAAAATTGTTTTGATCAAATACCATCAGATTTATTTATTTTTTGTGAGATTGTAGAAAAATAAATAACTGTATTAGATTTTATTTGGATTTTAGATACAAAGTTAAAGTTTTTCTGTGGAACTACTTAATACTAGCACCAGAATCCAATTAATGGACAATAAGCTATCTTATTTCTATTCATTAAAATTCCTGTAATAATGTTAAATTCAATAAGTTATCAACACATGCTGAGTAAAATCTCTCTATAGCACTATCTTTTTTGACAAATAGGCCTGCAGTTAAAAGTGATTTTCTCCATTAAAGTTGACAACTCGGTCGATATTACTTGATGCTAATGCCAAATCAATCATGAAAACTTGCCTATTACCAGAAATAACTTGAGAAAAACATTGCAAAATAGATTATCAATACTTTGTGAATTTACTAAAAAAAAAGTGTTCAAATAATTATTTGTTAAATTCTACACACAAAAAACAAACCACTCACAAAGCTTTTTAAGTTTTTATCAATATCATCAAATGTATTTATATTTATAAAACTCTAAAGCTGCTAAGGATGCCAGAATACTCACTGTAGATACCCCTTTAATCCTTCAATTTAACAAATATAAGCCAATTTGATGTAAAATACAAATAATTTATTAATAATTTGAAGAGCTAGTCAAAATTTTCAAAGATAAAAATGTATAAAGTATCACTGACATCTTGCCATTTTGCTTATAATATAATATAATATTATTACACTAGTAGTTTTAAAATCACAATTGTTATATAATACTGTTGGTAGATTCATTACATTAATACCAAAGGAACATTTAAATGCATAGTTACACTTGCAGCGCAAACCACAAACCCTGTGATAGTTACTAATAATAATAAGCATTAGTATTGAATCGTTAGATAAAGAAACATCACTCCTCATAGTCACCAATGTCTAGAGCTTGTAGCTACCAATATAATAAACTTCAATGACACAATGAGAATTCAGAACTAAACTAAGTTTCCAAGCTCTTGTTCTTATATTAAATAAACATAATCCTTTTCTTCAAATTATCATTTAAAGTAGGGGGGCTCAAATTACAGCCCGCAGGACAGATCCGGCCCATAGACTGGGTTTGTCCGGCCTGCAGGTGCTTTGACAAAAAATAATAATAAAAACAAAATGAATAAAATAATTATGATGCTCCTATATGCAGTAGACAAAATATCTACGCAGATACTAGGGATATGCGAGACTCAAAAATATCTCGAAAATTCGAAAAATAAAAGAAATGGCCCTAAAAAATTAAAAAAACAAAACCGGGAATTTATTATTTCCAATAATACCGTAATAACCGAAGAATAGGCCATATCCCACCCTCCCCCCCAAATAGCCTTTGTTAAGAAATGTTTTGGTAATGACTATTGTTTTTCAATATCAAACTTTGACAATATAATCTTTTACATTACAAAATTAAATTATAAATGGTGTTCATTGTAACTACTTATCACTATTTTATTAATTGCATTTAAAATGTGTATGAGTTATATCTCAAGTGTTTGAATTAACTATATATAAGACAATCTAAAGCAAGCTCCAGCTTAAATGTCAAAAATGAACTCTATAAACTATATTTACTTTAATAAATATAATTTACATTTTTGTGCTTTCAAAGGACGTTTTCGTTTTCTTGTCTTGTTCTCACGTCTCAATACGTTTTTATATTCCCGTCTCGAGATTGTCTTGAAATGAAAAAATTGTTCTCGCACATCCCTAATACATACCATTATAGGGGGCTGGCAACATTATTGGAAAGGCGTAATCAAACAGCCATACAGTTCTTCAACACTCATTAGCAGCCTTTTATAAAAAGTCTCTTGAGCATAGGGGCTGAGGAATGTTTCCTATTTGTAGAGGGAGGGGATAATTATGTTGGCTGCACAGCTTAAATCTAGTAATGTCCAATTATGGTTATAAGCTGTGCACACACACACACACACACACACACACACACACACACACACATTACATACAATAACGCCTTTGTCTTTTTTTTGATCCGGCCCACATAGCACTTTGAATATCTTAATGTTGTCATTCATCCACTCAATAAATTTTGGGACCCCTGGTTTAGAGTAATGTTTTTAAACTTTATTAATTAAGAGGCAAAGCTATCAACGTAGTTTATTCCTCTATGTTCCCTTTCCAGTATATAGGACAATCAAAAACCAAGTGAATCCTGTTGAGACAGACAAGATGGACATTATGAAGATTTGAGGGTGTACTACAATGTGCTAACCTCATTTCAAACATCAAAGAACATTCTCAATTTACATAAAATCTAAGTTAGTGAATGGGGTAGTATATGCACTAAAGCAGATGCTACTAATAATGCAGAAGTTAATTAGTTAGCGCAACTCAAAATATGCTATAGCACAGCAGTTCCCCAACTTTTTCAATGGCGAACCACCTCAAAAGTTCCTGTAATTTGGAGTACCATGGAGATAAAGCTGAATATTTACTAAATTGGTATATTTTTAGCTGTGTCCAAGTTTATAACCCAAACTGCGCAGCTGCACTGGTTGTCTTAGCATGAATCAATATTGCCAACCTTTCAAACACTGTTAAATCTGTTTTACATTTGGATGGACTTGTCACAATATATTTGTAAGATTTGATGAGGAATTCTTTTTATATCTTTAATTTGTTTGTTTTGTTTGGCTTCTCACGGCATACCACCGGGAATAAGTTTACATACCACAGCTTGGGAACCGATGCTATAGCAAATTTAAGTTAATAAATCCAGATTCAATTTGATTTTTCGTATGCACCACTGTATTAAGCTATCAATTAATTAAAGGTAATAGCTAAAGATGTACATAAAATATATTATACCAATGGCCTATTTTTTCATATCCATAATATGAGGGAGCAGATTCTAAAATATTCAAACAATACCTAATTTAATGCCAATAGTCCATTTCTCACACAATGCATCATTTACCTTGTACATGACTTCTTATACATTTATCTTCAATTGTATGGTAATTTACTGTTGAAAGCGCCTTTTTTGACAGTTTGGGAAACTACTATACTTTAATATACATCTAAACGTATGTGTTATGTAATGTGTCGATCATAAAAAATGAGATTAACCAAATATCTGGTTACTTTTTGTAACCAGGCCGTTTCTTTGGAGAAATTATGTTAATTTCAATAGCTTTCTAAATGTTTTTGCCCCATTGTTGTTTCACACACAATTATGTTTAATTTGCTTTGGGAGGCTCTTTCAAATGTAAATATGATAATAGTTATATGATGTCTTGTATTATTTGAGACTCAAAGTTAACAATCCTTTCTTAATCCCACCTCTAATTTTATCTGTGAAATCTAATTATTTTAAATAGAACGACCTACTCAGAAATAGTTTTGTTACATTTAAACTGGAGATTAATATTGTTTCCATTTTATATTAAAGTTTGAACCCTGCAAGAGTAAGAAAAGCAATAACAACATTAAATCACATAAATTACACACAAAGTTTAAAATAGCTAAAATAAAAATTTCCTTACAAGAAGCCATGTGCTCAAAACTAGCAAGCTGCCAAAATCGGTTGCCTACCTTATTATTACCCCTAATTGTATCACCAATTATTTTAATGCTCACCTTTACAAATTCTCTTGCAATATTTGTTAAAACTCGAGAATACGTTTAGAGCTTGTAGTTAAATACAAATAATCTGACACCTTATCTCAGTCTGTAGCGTGTCTGCTTACTTAACTAAGGGTCCCAGGTTTAATTTCCAACATGGCTGAAAATTTATCTATGGTGAAATATGGGCATACCCTTTCATAGTGATAAATTAACGGCCGGGGACTGGATGTTGTACCTGTCCTACTCTTAAGCTGGAATATAAGTCATATGAAGTTACGACAGGCCTAGCAAGCTGGTAGGGGAAAATATATGGCATGTATAAAAAAGTGACTCAGGCCAAAGGCTGGAAACAGTAATGGATGTAAAGTTTAATACAAACACCATTGATGTTGAGGGTTGGTATGCTAGTAGCAAAAGCCTTTCCTTTTGTCATTTATTTTCTTACTTTGAGTCTTAAATATAAATTTGTGTGTGTGTGTGTGTGCGTGCGTGCGTGCGTGCGTGCGTGCGTGCGTGTGTGTGTG